>JARNME010000188.1:1060422-1338338 GCA_030179655.1 Scaptomyza flava | reverse complement strand
TACCTGCGCTGAATCATGTGCCCACGTAAAAACAGCAATTGTTTAAAATAGGGCCAGTTTGAGCACGCAACCACGCCACTACCAGACGCTGGATTTTGCCGCTTCAGCTCCCGCCCAAATTTTTCTCTTAGATTGTTGAAACGCTTTGAGCAAATTGGACCTAGAATGGAATTAATATCATTTACATTGCATTAAATATCCATTGCAAACTTACCAGTACTATTAAGCTGCTTCCCTATGGAATCCCATAATATTGCTTTCTGTGATTTATTTTTAAAATGAGTTTGGTTTTTGTCATAAAGCAAAGGATTTGCCTCAACTAGGGTTATTAATTCATGGTCATTTATTTCCATGTTTATTATTATTATTATTACTTATTAATTGCAGCACAAATAATGAACAAGCCAAACAAAACCAGAAATGATATCAGCTGTGAAACGAGAAACGTAAGACGAGAGTCTGCTTTCTGTTTTCTGCAGAAAAATTTTACGTCTCTCGTTTTACGTTTCTCGTTTCCGTCTGGAGTAAGCGCTAACATTGTTTGCCGTAAGGTTGATCGCTACAGCTGTTTACGTCTCTCGTTCGTTTTACGTCTTATCGCTGGAGTAATTAGGCCTTTATTAATTTTTTATAAAATAAATGAACTGTTGGTTTCTGCAAATACATACCATACATACATACATATGTGTTTTCTTAGCATTTTTCATGAGAGGCAGTCAAATAAGCTTACTTACTTTAAAATTTCGGTGCGTCTGAATGTAAGACAACATCCTTCCTATTTCGTCTTCAGTCCAGCGCTTTGTATCACCTTCGCGTTTCTTTTTTAACATTTGCAGCTCCGACACTTAAAAAAAGTTGGTTAAAATAATTAAATTGGTTTTAATCTGTCGCGTTGTCCTCGTCGTTGGGATCGCTGGCATTTTACTACATTAAGACTTTTTGACAGTGATGTCCTATGTTTGTTAATGTGGGAGTGCCCGGTGTAGGTTTTGTTTATAGTTTGACCAAGAATTTTGATTACAGAAACGCAAGGGACTAGCATGTTGTTGCAGGATATTTTGCAGGTACAATTGTGTTTCCTGCAGATGTGTAGTTGTTGGCCATTTTCTACGGAAATTTTTGCTCCGGAGTATGAGCACCAGTTTTCAATGTCTTGGAATAAATTATCTAGATTGTAGTTGATATTCTTTTTTTTTCTTTGCTTAAGGCTATTACTTTTGCCAGTTTGTTTAATGCTACGAGAAACAGTATAACGGATATAGGTGATCCTTGTGGTATTCCACTTTGTTTTTTTTTTTTTTTTTATCATGGAATAAGAGATTCTGTTAAGGCCGTTGTTGTCTGTTGTTTTGTGGAGAACCCCAGTTAGAGTGCCAACTGTTGAAATCTCTTGTTATTATTGATGGGGTGTTGATGGAATTATACATGTTTTGTAGGTTTTTGTGAGTGAAAGATTTACTGTATGGACTTATTTATGAGAATAGCGGCTCCACCGAACCTATTGAATGCAGTGGATACTCTTAGTATATAGTTAACAGGAATAGGTAGTGAAAAATCTAATAGTTTATAGATTGTTAAAATATTAAACAAAATTTGAGACGCGGTTGTTTTTTGTTGGTTAAGTACAAAGTTTTAATGCAGTAGCTTCAAGTATAAAATGACAATTAAAATTTAGCTTAGCCTAATACAATTACGTGAGCCACAGCCGGCCACACGCAACACCAATTCGCCGTCGGCAGATTGCCGATCGGCTTTCAACTAATATTAAGATTGACTTCATATTTTCTCTTAATCTAACTTAAGCTATATTAACAAACTAACTTAATAGCAATATACATATTCTGCTCCAACATTTCGGCCCCGTCTACGAGCTCCGGTCTTCAACATCCATCTATGGAAAGTGATGCCAGCCAGTGTACCGGTCGTTTAATGACGCCCGCCGGAGTCCTTATTTCGGCCACCCGCACCTTGCCGTCCTCGCCTGCGATTGCGCGTATAACGCGCCCGGTGATCCATCGTTGCGGGGAATGCTGTCGTCGTGCACCAGAACGACCGCCTCTTCGACCAGATTCGCCTCGCCTCTGCTCCATTGGGCTCGCTGCTGTAGGCTGAGTATGTAGTCCTTTGACTACTTGCGCCAGAAGTGCAGTTTGAGCTCCAAAATCTATTGTCACCGCTTCAAGAATGCGGGATCGCGCTTGTTGTTGGGCTTCTCGGGCGTGAATCATGTGGGCAGCCCCAGCAAACCCTGGGGTTACTGCTTCCCCGTCGTTTGGATCGCTGGTGTTTGCCACGAGTGGCCTAGAATTGAGCAGCGCTTCGACATCCACCAGACGCGTGCTCAAATCTTCCGGCGTCAGCTTGGCGTCGCCTGCCCCTCGCACCAGCCTGTGTTTGGCAGCTTTTACTGCTGCCTCCCACAGCCCGCCGATGTGCGGTGCCCTCGGAGGGATATACCTCCATTGCACTGCTCTCTGTGCTGCGTAATTCTGCAGCTTCTCCTCGCTCTGGTGGAACGCTGCTTGCAGCTCCCTCAGCACGTTGCTCGCTCCGACAAAATTTGTCGCGTTGTCGCTGTACATCGTCTCCAGCAGCCTTCGTCTCCCAATGAACCTTTTGAAAACATTTAAAAAATCATTAGTGGAAAGATCTGTTACCAGTACCAAGTTGACTGCTTTTGAGGCGAAACAAACAAAAACGACAACGTACATTTTTACGGGTGGTGTACCTCTAATCCTGTATCTCACATGAAAAGGCCCACAGAAATCTACGCCAGATACCTTGAATGGCCGACCTCCACTGAGGCAATTTGCTGGCAGATTTCCCATGATTTTCCCCAATAATTTTGGCTTATAGCGAAAACAGTGTACGCAACTTCTAAAAATTGCAGTACATGCGCTACGGGCATTGACCACCCAAATTTGCTGCCTTAATAATCCAACAAGACCTTGCCACCAGCATAGTTGTGCCTAAGGTGCAAATACCTGTTGAAAAGACTGACGAATTCAGATCTCATTGGAAACAACAAAGGGAACCTAGCGTCATACGAAATAGGGCCATGTAGCAAACGTCCTGCTACTCGAATTAATTCAAATTTAATGCCATTTTCCACAGTCTCGTGAATAAATGTATTTAGTGCTTGCAGCATTGGAGCTAATAGTGCCGATTTTTTTCAAAAAGTTAAACTCACTGCCGTAAGTTGTGCTTTGGACGACTGCGATCAGCTTTAAGAATCCAATTTTTCTTTCTGAAGCAGATACAGCGAGCGAATCACCTCTAAGTTTCTTGAAACAAAATCGAAGCACATAAGCCATTATACGGACCAGCTTAGAAAATCATGACTGACGGCTTATCAGTTGCAAAATGCAATTGAATCAGCGTCTGATACCCCCAGTGCACACACAACTGAACTTTTCTTATCCTCAGAAGTTTTAACTCCTGACGCTATCTCAAACTGATGCAGTTGAGGCCATCGATCCTTTTCTGCCATTAAAAAACTTGGTCCATTGAACCAAAAGGAACTCACAATTTCGTTAATATCCGTTCCCCTTGAAAGTAAGTCTGCTGGATTAGAATCCGTTGGAACGTGACGCCAAACGACTCCAGTTGACAACTCTTGGGCTTCTGCAACTCGATTCGCGACAAATGTACCCAGCGTACACGAATCACGCTCCAACCAATATAATGTGACCTGCGAATCTGACCAGAAATCCACGCTTTCTATCGTGAATTTAGTCATCGTGCTCGACCCTTGTTGCCAAAGTTTGGCCAGCAAAAGTGCTGTACAAAGCTCTAACCGGGGTATTGTTTTTACACTAAGTGGAACTCCCATAGATTTTGCCGTGAGCAAAGAAACGCCAACGCCTTTATTGTTGACTGTTCGCACGTAAATGAAACATCCATAGGCTTGGCTGGAGGCGTCAGCAAGCCGTGGACTTGAACACTTAGGTACAAAGACAAACACACGTACCGAGGAATCGAAATTTTGTGCAAATCACGCAAAGTCGTGGTAAATTTGTTCCACGCAGCGTGTAGATTGATTCATAGGGATTGCCTCATTCCAATCCACCTTTAGTCTCCTTAATTCCTGCAACAACATTTTTTCCTTAGTGACAATTGGAAACAATAATCCAAGAGGGTCAAACAAACCAGAGGCTATAGACAAGATGTAACGTTTGGTTTGTTTTAGAGAGGCAAACCTATCCACGTCAAGATGATATTTAAAAACATCCTCTTGAGATGCCCAGCGCATTCCAAGCTCCTTAACCGAACTTTGCTCATCAATTTTTATACAAGTTTCTTCACTGGCGTTCCTGTTACCAGACCGATTCTGGCAAATGGAAGCCCACGTGGCCAGTGGAAATCCTGTTTCGGACAATATGTCACTAACCTGGCTGCAAATGGTGTCCAGTTGTTTTAAACTGTCTGCAGCTGCCAGCATGTCGACATAAAAACAATTTTTAATCACTTTCGCACCAATTGGATGTAATTGTACGTATATATTTGCCAATTCGAATAAACAACGTATAGCCAGAAAGGATGCTGACGCTGTACCATATAATATCGTATTCAACCTGTATGCCTGTAGACCTTGCCATGTATTTTCTCTCCACAAGACTAGTTGAAAGTCTTTGTCTTGCTCAGAAACATTTATCTGCCTATACATTTTTGAAATGTCGGCAGTTACGGCATATTTGTTCAACGTTGAATACAACTCCCTCTGAATGGCCCCACCATAAGTGTTCCGTTGAGCGAAACTGCTGTTGATGTTTTGCTAGAAGCATCAAAAACAACTCGAAGCTTGGTTGAGGTACTCTCAGGTCGCAGAACGCATTGATGAGGAATGTAGTAATGCTGTTCTGGAGAAGTTGACTTCAGAATGGACATGTGTCCCAAATCCAAATACTCTTTCATGTAGTCATGGTACATATTTTTAAGGGCATCATCCTTTGACAATGTGCAAAAAACGCCTTTCAGCAGTTTGAAAGGACAAGCCAAGAACCTTGTTTTCGGTCTTAAAGGGAAGATTAACTTGGAAGCGACCGGTAGTTAACCGTTGCACAGTTTTTTTGAAGTGCAATTCACAGGCCTGCTGTTCAGCTGCTTGTCGGCCAGCCTTCGACTCGATTGGACATTGATCCAATTTCCAAAAACGATTAACTAAAGAGTCGAGAGAACAGATAGAAACTTGAGCTGCTGCACTATTAAAATACTGATGCCGAGGCACTTGACCAGTATATTTGCCCGCTACAATCCAGCCGAGCAATGTTTTTTGCATGATGGGCAGCTCAGAATGTAGTTTTATTTGCCCAACGCACAATAATCCATAAAGCAATTCCGCTCCCAATAACACATCTACCTTAGCTGGCTTATAGAATTGGAGATATGCCAACTTAATATATTTTGGAATTTTTATACCCTTCACAGGGTATATTTACTTTGTCATGAATCTGTAACGCCTTAAAGGAATGATGGGAGACCCCATAAACTACATATCAAAATGATCAGGACGAGCTCAGGAATTGATTTCCGTCTGTCCGTCCGTCTGTCCGTCTGTCTGTTTCAACACGATTTCCGGCCAAACTGCTGCGCCGATCTTGATGAAACTTTCACGGATTGATTAGATCATGTCGGGTTTGCTCACTATGAAATTTCATCCCGATCGGAGCATTCTACGATATAGCCACCATATAAATTTACCATATCAGCACGATTTCCGGCCAAACTGCTAAACCGATCTTGATGGAACTTTCACAGATTGCTTAGATCATGTCGGGATTGTTCAATATGAAATTTCATTTCGATCGGAGCATTCTACGACATAGCCACCATACAAATTTACCATATCTTACTATCAATTGTTGTCTCTGTCGTGCACTTTCAAGTACCTACATGTCAAATTGTTGTTTTTGTCGCACACAAACAAGTAAATGACGCTCAAGAGTAAAAATATTAGCGAAAAATTACCAACAACTGCACAGAAACATAAGAGGGCGGAGTATTGATTTGGCTGTGTGAAGGGTATCATAGTCTTGGCATAGCCAAAATTAACTATGCGCCACTATGTTTTATTATTGCAGACGATGCGTTTGCTCTACACAAGAGGATAATGAAGCCATACGGGTCGCGCGCACTTAGCGTACCCGAACTTGTTTTTAATTATAGGCTCAGTCGAGGTCGCCGCTGCATTGAAAATGCATTTGGCATTTTGATCGCCAAATGCATGGCTGTGCAAAATTTGTTAGAAATAACATTAAGGAATATGTAAACTCAGGCGAAGGATCTGTTCTTCAGCAAAATAATTTGGCTGGTGTTTAAATTAAACAAACATTGAACTCATTTATAATTAAATTTATTTGTTTTTCTTTTTCATGATCATTGATAAATGCGACTTTATCTCTCGAAAAAAGCTTTTGTGCGTCCATTTCTAATGCTGTGCGGGCCTTTAAGGCCCATTCCCAATTTTTATGGGCAACTCTATATAAAAAAAAAACAGTTGTTAGAAATTTTCTTGAATGTGTTCCGTTTTAAAATTCCCAGCAACCATCAGAAAAGTTAATCGATAGTTCCGATAGTGGAACAATTGTTGATTCCAAAATCAGTTGGTTGTTCTTAAAAATGGAATAATAGCTTTACAATTATTCCGCGCAGCATTAGAAATGAAATGAGAAAGCGGTTTGAAAGCCTTTTTCATAATTGCTGTGGTTTTTTTTTTACAATGCCTTTTTAAAAAATGTATATATTACAATACGTTGAGACTCGTCAGCTAAATTTTCATTATAAGAAAAGTTCATTCATTTTTCAGTTTTTGAAAGTGTAAGTTATTTAGTATTTAAAAAATTTGCGCAGCGAGGTCTTCTCTTGGTGAAAGCTGAACAGCAACCGACTTGATTTGCTTTGCCGAAGTGGGAGCAACACAACTGCTGAAAGTCGAACACCGTGGGCTTGTATACGTTTTTGTATAGCGTATAAAATAGAATCAAAATACTGCTGGCCTATAGCCTATAGGAAACGCTAAATGTGCCGATCGCTGGTGTAAGGGCATAGAAAAATGCACAAGCTGCTGAATCGCAAATCACACAGACGAAAACGAGCGATGCAAACCCCAAAAAATTTCTTAAACTGCAACAATAACCCAGAAATTGATCACCAACACAGTCCCCTCGACCGCAAATGCCCCGCATTCTTGAAACAACAAGAAGTAACAGCTATAAAAATCACAGAAAAGATTCGATACGATTCTGGTTATTTCTATACTGGGGGCTCCATATACAAGAGCAGTACTCTAGGATAGGGCGGACAAGGGTAGTGTACAGAGTTTTCGTAACGTAATGATCGTTAAATTCATTAGACCAACGTTTAACGAAACCAAGAACTACAGCTATTTCAGCTGAAAGTAATAAACATACATTTAGAACAATTAAGAAGCAACTTGTTAGTCTTACACCAAAGTTGCATTGAATTTAAATCATCTTGTAAGCAAGTATGATTCAGAGTATTACATTAGGAGAAAATAAGTTTCATATCGTCTGCGTACATGACAATGCGAGAATGTGATAAAACATCAATTATAACAAGTAAGAAGGCTCTAGTCGGGAGAGTCCGACTAGAAGATACCCTGAACTCAGTTGCAATAAATATATTAAGTTTATATAAGACATTGGTATACTGACCTAACTTCAATCGATTAATTTCGATATCTCCAGTGTTTCTTAACCTTATATAAAGCCAAATCAAACTTTCTTCTCCTTAATTCTCAGTGCTATGAGAATTACCTTATTTGTTGCCAACTGCAATTTACGCTAAATCCCAAATAGTTTTATAATTTTGTCAATTTTAAGCGTAAATCTTCCACTTTGCCGTCATCTTTCATCAAAACTCAAAAACTGTGGAAGATACACGCGTTCCCGTTTTTAAAGAAGCGGTGGGGTGTGGCTTAAAAATTTTGCAGTGTTTTGGGGGATGATGACGGCAGACACCATGACGGACATTACACAAACCCAATATACTCTTAACCTTCGTTATCAAGTTTAATTAGTGGTCCAACATTTATTGCGTGTATTGGGATGAACCCAAAAACGCAATTGGATAAGTATTTAGTGGTTTTGATTAGAAAAAGCAAAATAGATTTTTCTAGAACGGAAATTGAGGCCTCAAATGGGACAACGGAATAGAGCTTTCAAAGTCACAGCACATAACACGGAATAGTTCTTGAATTAAATAGTTGCTTGACAACGATCAAGTTTAAGGGGTTAAAAGTTATGGAAATATCTAATATACACTGTTAGTTTCATTCGAATCAGAAGAACGGATAAGTCTGTTTAACAGTTAGGTAGATTAGTAATTAATAATACTCCATGCATAGATCTACGGTTTAAAAAGGGGTATGATAAATTAACAGGAATCTACTTGAATATGGGAGTAAGTCGACTGCAGGAACCCAATTTGCAAATTGAAAGAATTTTAGAGGTGTAAGGATCATTAAACTCTGTCGACCACCGCTTGATGAAGCCAACGAGTTTAATGGCCTTATTGAAGATCAAAGATATATGTTATTTATTAAGCCAGGGGCTAAAGTGATTTTTGCGAATCTGCAAACGGACTTTCATAGGGGCAATATGATAGGATATTTTGATTTGGATCGAGATCCGCATTTAAAAATACTTCTGTTTCTTTTACTGGGATAGGTGACTTTTTTTTTTTTAAATCAAAAATAGTGATTAGGGTCTTAGTTTTATGTACACTAAGAAGCTAAAACGTTATCATTAACATGTTATTTGTAATAATTAATTTTTATCAATCAATTTTTAATATTTAACTTAAAATTATAGCAGCCCTTGATTTATATCATTCCAAATTAAATGACTTTCGCCAAGGGCAATTCTTTTGACTGTAGAAGAACATTTCGTACTTATTTTTCCGAGCTTTATCACTTGCAAACTCAGATTCAAGCAGTCATTAAGCGACTTTCTACGATAACTGGGAGGCTGGAAAATCGATAAAATCGGGAGAGCCCGACTAGAAGATACCCTGAACCCAGTTGCAATAAATAAATTAAATTTATAATTAACTTAGGTATACTGACTAAGCTTCAATCGATTAAATTCTATATCTCCGGTGTTTCTTACCCGATTTGGACGAAATTTTCAGAAAAATTCTATCGTTAGCCATTAATTTAACCTTAATTTTTACATATTCCAAATTCGATATTTTTATACCCTTCACAGGGTATATTGACTTTGTCATGAATCTGTAACGCCTTAAAGGAATGATGGGAGACCCCATAAACTATACATCAAAACGATCAGGACGAGCTCAGGAATTGATTTCCGTCTGTCCGTCCGTCTGTCCGTCTGTCTGTTTCAACACGATTTCCGGCCAAACTGCTGAACCGATCTTGATGAAACTTTCACAGATTGCTTAGATCATGTCGGGTTTGTTCACTATGAAATTTCATCCCGATCGGATCATTCTTCGATATAGCCACCATACAAATTTACAATATCAACACTATTTCCGACCAAACTGCTAAACCGATCTTGATGAAACTTTCACAGATTGCTTAGATCATGTCGGGTTTATTCACTATGAAATTTCATTTCGATCGGAGCATTCTACGACATAGCCACCATACAAATTTACCATATCGTACTACCAATTGTTGTCTCTGTCGTGCACTTTCAAGTACCTACATGTCAATATGTTGTTTTTGTCGAAAACGAACAAGTAAATGACGCTCAAGAGTAAAAATATTAGCGAAAAATTACCAACAACTGCACAGAAACATAAGAGGGCGGAGTATTGATTTGGCTGTGTGAAGGGTATCATAGTCTTGGCATAGCCAAAATTAACTATGCGCCACTATGTTTTATTATTGCAGACGATGCGTTTGCTCTACACAAGAGGATAATGAAGCCATACGGGTCGCGCGCACTTAGCGTACCCGAACTTGTTTTTAATTATAGGCTCAGTCGAGGTCGCCGCTGCATTGAAAATGCATTTGGCATTTTGATCGCCAAATGCATGGCTGTGCAAAATTTGTTAGAAATAACATTAAGGAATATGTAAACTCAGGCGAAGGATCTGTTCTTCAGCAAAATAATTTGGCTGGTGTTTAAATTAAACAAAACATTGAACTCATTTATAATTAAATTTATTTGTTTTTCTTTTTCATGATCATTGATAAATGCGACTTTATCTCTCGAAAAAAGCTTTTGTGCGTCCATTTCTAATGCTGTGCGGGCCTTTAAGGCCCATTCCCAATTTTTATGGGCAACTCTATATAAAAAAAAACAGTTGTTAGAAATTTTCTTGAATGTGTTCCGTTTTAAAATTCCCAGCAACCATCAGAAAAGTTAATCGATAGTTCCGATAGTGGAACAATTGTTGATTCCAAAATCAGTTGGTTGTTCTTAAAAATGGAATAATAGCTTTACAATTATTCCGCGCAGCATTAGAAATGAAATGAGAAAGCGGTTTGAAAGCCTTTTTCATAATTGCTGTGGCTTTTTTTTTACAATGCCTTTTTAAAAAATGTATATATTACAATACGTTGAGACTCGTCAGCTAAATTTTCATTATAAGAAAAGTTCATTCATTTTTCAGTTTTTGAAAGTGTAAGTTATTTAGTATTTAAAAAATTTGCGCAGCGAGGTCTTCTCTTGGTGAAAGCTGAACAGCAACCGACTTGATTTGCTTTGCCGAAGTGGGAGCAACACAACTGCTGAAAGTCGAACACTGTGGGCTTGTATACGTTTTTGTATAGCGTATAAAATAGAATCAAAATATTGCTGGCCTATAGCCTATAGGAAACGCTTAATGTGCCGATCGCTGGTGTAAGGGCATAGAAAAATGCACAAGCTGCTGAATCGCAAATCACACAGACGAAAACGAGCGATGCAAACCCCAAAAAATTGCTTAAACTGCAACAATAACCCAGAAATTGATCACCAACACAGTCCCCTCGACCGCAAATGCCCCGCATTCTTGAAACAACAAGAAGTAACAGCTATAAAAATCACAGAAAAGATTCGATACGATTCTGGTTATTTCTATACTGGGGGCTCCATATACAAGAGCAGTACTCTAGGATAGGGCGGACAAGGGAAGTGTACAGAGTTTTCGTAACGTAATGATCGTTAAATTCATTAGACCAACGTTTAACGAAACCAAGAACTACAGCTATTTCAGCTGAAAGTAATAAACATACATTTAGAACAATTAAGAAGCAACTTGTTAGTCTTACACCAAAGTTGCATTGAATTTAAATCATCTTGTAAGCAAGTATGATTCAGAGTATTACATTAGGAGAAAATAAGTTTCATATCGTCTGCGTACATGACAATGCGAGAATGTGATAAAACATCAATTATAACAAGTAAGAAGGCTCTAGTCGGGAGAGTCCGACTAGAAGATACCCTGAACTCAGTTGCAATAAATATATTAAGTTTATATAAGACATTGGTATACTGACCTAACTTCAATCGATTAATTTCGATATCTCCAGTGTTTCTTAACCTTATATAAAGCCAAATCAAACTTTCTTCTCCTTAATTCTCAGTGCTATGAGAATTACCTTATTGTTGCCAACTGCAATTTACGCTAAATCCCAAATAGTTTTATAATTTTGTCAATTTTAAGCGTAAATCTTCCACTTTGCCGTCATCTTTCATCAAAACTCAAAAACTGTGGAAGATACACGCGTTCCCGTTTTTAAAGAAGCGGTGGGGTGTGGCTTAAAAATTTTGCAGTGTTTTGGGGGATGATGACGGCAGACACCATGACGGACATTACACAAACCCAATATACTCTTAACCTTCGTTATCAAGTTTAATTAGTGGTCCAACATTTATTGCGTGTATTGGGATGAACCCAAAAACGCAATTGGATAAGTATTTAGTGGTTTTGATTAGAAAAAGCAAAATAGATTTTTCTAGAACGGAAATTGAGGCCTCAAATGGGACAACGGAATAGAGCTTTCAAAGTCACAGCACATAACACGGAATAGTTCTTGAATTAAATAGTTGCTTGACAACGATCAAGTTTAAGGGGTTAAAAGTTATGGAAATATCTAATATACACTGTTAGTTTCATTCGAATCAGAAGAACGGATAAGTCTGTTTAACAGTTAGGTAGATTAGTAATTAATAATACTCCATGCATAGATCTACGGTTTAAAAAGGGGTATGATAAATTAACAGGAGTCTACTTGAATATGGGAGTAAGTCGACTGCAGGAACCCAATTTGCAAATTGAAAGAATTTTAGAGGTGTAAGGATCATTAAACTCTGTCGACCACCGCTTGATGAAGCCAACGAGTTTAATGGCCTTATTGAAGATCAAAGATATATGTTATTTATTAAGCCAGGGGCTAAAGTGATTTTTGCGAATCTGCAAACGGACTTTCATAGGGGCAATATGATAGGATATTTTGATTTGGATCGAGATCCGCATTTAAAAATACTTCTGTTTCTTTTACTGGGATA
This sequence comes from Scaptomyza flava, assembly GCA_030179655.1. Lineage (NCBI taxonomy): Eukaryota > Metazoa > Arthropoda > Insecta > Diptera > Drosophilidae > Scaptomyza > Scaptomyza flava. The sequence continues at coordinate 1,325,853 of JARNME010000188.1, read as the reverse complement.
GGTGACTTTTTTTTTTTAAATCAAAAATAGTGATTAGGGTCTTAGTTTTATGTACACTAAGAAGCTAAAACGTTATCATTAAAATGTTATTTGTAATAATTAATTTTTATCAATCAATTTTTAATATTTAACTTAAAATTATAGCAGCCCTTGATTTATATCATTCCAAATTAAATGACTTTCGCCAAGGACAATTCTTTTGACTGTAGAAGAACATTTCGTACTTATTTTTCCGAGCTTTATCACTTGCAAACTCAGATTCAAGCAGTCATTAAGCGACTTTCTACGATAACTGGGAGGCTGGAAAATCGATAAAATCGGGAGAGCCCGACTAGAAGATACCCTGAACCCAGTTGCAATAAATAAATTAAATTTATAATTAACTTAGGTATACTGACTTAGCTTCAATCGATTAAATTCTATATCTCCGGTGTTTCTTACCCGATTTGGACGAAATTTTCTGAAAAATTCTATCGTTAGCCATTAATTTAACCTTAATTTTTACATATTCCAAATTCGATATTTTTATACCCTTCACAGGGTATATTGACTTTGTCATGAATCTGTAACGCCTTAAAGGAACGATGAGAGACCCCATAAACTATATATCAAAACGATCAGGACGAGCTCAGGAATTGATTTCCGTCTGTCCGTCCGTCTGTCCGTCTGTCTGTTTCAACACGATTTCCGGCCAAACTGCTGAACCGATCTTGATGAAACTTTCACAGATTGCTTAGATCATGTCGGGTTTATTCACTATGAAATTTCATTTCGATCGGAGCATTCTACGACATAGCCACCATACAAATTTACCATATCGTACTACCAATTGTTGTCTCTGTCGTGCACTTTCAAGTACCTACATGTCAATATGTTGTTTTTGTCGAAAACGAACAAGTAAATGACGCTCAAGAGTAAAAATATTAGCGAAAAATTACCAACAACTGCACAGAAACATAAGAGGGGGGAGTATTGATTTGGCTGTGTGAAGGGTATCATAGTCTTGGCATAGCCAAAATTAACTATGCGCCACTTTGTTTCAATTCAATATGGAGAGAGCCTGTCCAGACTGTGATGTGGAAGTACCCAGCACTCAGCGGAAAGCGTGTGGGAATTCAAACGAGATTGAACTGATGCACAAACCTTATTGTTGCTATTAGTGGTTGCACCACCTGCCATTGAGATAGCAAGGGAAGTTGGCTCGCGTTCAAGCCGTAGCCTCTGGGCCATGCTTTCACATCAAATTTATCTGCGAGCCACTGTCCAGCAACACTCGAGCTGGATGCAGCTGCCCGAATCTATCTTTGATATTTACGACGGCGGTAGCAAGAACGACTTGATTCGCATTACGCATGTGACCAACATATGCCTCTGAAGTTGAGACTTGAAGTGCAGCTGCCTCACTTTGTTCTGGTGCATTATACCTTTGAAGCCAAGAGTGATGATGGCTTTGAACACACACGACACTTCGACGCCTTGCAGTTCGAAACTATGTGTACCACGGTCAAACAGTTCAGACACATCTTTTGAGTTTGGACGTACTCAAATCGTTGCATCATCTGTGATCTGCAGACTTGCAAAAGGTGCATGCAGACGATTGATTTGTCACGAGTTGACTCTTCTGCAGCCAAATATTGGTATCTCCTATTTAGCTGCTTAGCACAATCTTCCCAAGCTGGCAGGTTATCATAATCTAGCTGCTCCTCAAAACGAGAGTTAGTCTTATGGTCTACTTTAGCCATGACCATATGAATAATCATCACCCACAGACGACAGCGATGCATAAATTGCAGACACTGTATCTACCATCGATCTTAAAATCGACGCAGATGGTTTGGTCATGCTTGGCAAAAGAAGAACGGACAACTCTATCAAAAAATATAAGGCATTTATTGTCGTAAACTGACTTTAGACTGGCAAGGGCCTTAGGGTAGTTACAATCTGTAAGCTGATGTGGCTTAATTTCACCCAATGCTTCATCTGACAGACAAGAAACTAAATGGTTAAATTTTTCAACGTTTGTTAATGATGCATCGTCATCCACAAGACTCTCAAAAAGGCACATAAAATTCCTAAGCTCCGAATGTTTACCTCGAAATTTTGGTAAACGCATTTTCGGCAGCTGAGATCGCTGGCTCGAATTCATTGAGCAATAATGTTGTACCTGTGTGTCGAATTGTGGCTTTATCGCATTCATGAACAATGCTTTTGTTACGACACATAAATCCTATAACGGCTCTCTGCTTTCGTTCGCTGGATTTAAACTGTCCAGCTCTGCCTGTAAATTCATAGCTTTTTATACTCGATACCGAAGGTAAAGAGTATATTGGTTTTGTGCAATGTCCGTCATGGTGTCTGTCCGTCAGTCCGTCCGTATGTATGCAAGTTTTTTCCACACCCTTCAATCTAGAGACTTGAAACTTTCCAACTCTCTTTATCTATGGGATAGTAAATTAAAGTGTCAAGATGGGGGTTCTACGATAACTGGGGGGCTGTCAAATCGATAAATTCGATAACTCAAAACCGATAAATCCACATATTTCGCACATCCTTACAGCTAGAACTACCAAATTTGGTAAGAAGATGGCTACTAGCAACCTCCAAAAAAATTGCATCAAAAATTTTGGAGCCACGCCCACCCATTCCGCCCCCAGCCCCCCCGCAATTTAAAGTCAAAAAAGCTTATATCTCCCACAGTTTTTGAGCTAGAGCCACCAAATTTGGTGCCAAGATAGGTGATGATAACCCTCCAAAAACTGCATCAAAAGTTTGGATGCCACGTCCACCAATAATGCCCTAGCCGCCCCCAGATGCCCCAACCCTTCGTCAAAAACGGGAATGCGTGTATCTTCCAGAGTTGTGGAGCTAGAGCCACCAAACTTGGTAGGAAGATAGCTGGCAACGACCCCCAACAATCTGCATCAAAGTTTTGGAGCCACGCTAAACCATTCCGCCCCCCTTTCCCCACCTTTTACAAACTTTTAGCTAGAGTCACCAAATTTAGTATGAAGGTAGCAATTGACATTCCACATGGATCTGCAGCAAAAATTTGGATGCCACGCCCACCCATACCACCCCCAGCCCCCCCTTTCCCCACTTTATACAAACTTCGAGCTAGAGTCACCAAATTTGGTATGAAGATAGCAATTGACATTTCACAAAGATCTGCAGTAAAAATTTGGATGCCACTCCCACCCATACCAACCCCAGCCCCCCTTTCCCACCTTTAACAAACTTCGAGCTAGAGTAACTTAATTTGGTATGAAGATAGCAATTGACATTTCACAAAGATCTGCAGTAAAAGTTTGGATGCCACACCCACCCATACCGCCCCCAGCCCCCCTTTCCACAGCTCTTACAAATTTTGAGCTAGAGTCACCAAATTTGGAAGGAAGATAGTTGGTGGCATCCCCATCTGCATCGGAGAATCTTTAAGGCAGTGTACACCCCTGCCCCATCCGTACCCCTTTGCAATCAGGCCTCTTTTTACCTGTTTTAATACTGGTATCGAGTATGGCGCAGTCGGTTGCGTCCGACTGCAACGTTTCCACTTGTTTTTATATTGTTTTCATATATGTCTTCTATACTTGGTCGCTCAATCGCAAGGGAAGGGTAACCTCGTTCAAACTTCCACCTTCTAATTATATCCCATTATACCTGCATAATGATATGCATAGATCTTGATGAAACTTTCACAGATTGCTTAGATCATGTCGGGTTTGTTCACTATGAAATTTCATCCCGATCGGAGCATTCTACGATATAGCCACCATATAAATTTACCATATCAACACGATTTCCGGCCAAACTGCTGCGCCGATCTTGATGAAACTTTCACAGATTGCTTAGATCATGTCGGGTTTGTTCACTATAAAATTTCATCCCGATCGGATCATTCTTCGATATAGCCACCATACAAATTTACAATATCAACACTATTTCCGACCAAACTGCTAAACCGATCTTGATGAAACTTTCACAGATTGCTTAGATCATGTCGGGTTTGTTCACTATGAAATTTCATTTCGATCGGAGCATTCTACGACATAGCCACCATACAAATTTACCATATCGTACTACCAATTGTTGTCTCTGTCGTGCACTTTCAAGTACCTACATGTCAATATGTTGTTTTTGTCGAAAACGAACAAGTAAATGACGCTCAAGAGTAAAAATATTAGCGAAAAATTACCAACAACTGCACAGAAACATAAGAGGGGGGAGTATTGATTTGGCTGTGTGAAGGGTATCATAGTCTTGGCATAGCCAAAATTAACTATGCGCCACTTTGTTTCAATTCAATATGGAGAGAGCCTGTCCAGACTGTGATGTGGAAGTACCCAGCACTCAGCGGAAAGCGTGTGGGAATTCAAACGAGATTGAACTGATGCACAAACCTTATTGTTGCTATTAGTGGTTGCACCACCTGCCATTGAGATAGCAAGGGAAGTTGGCTCGCGTTCAAGCCGTAGCCTCTGGGCCATGCTTTCACATCAAATTTATCTGCGAGCCACTGTCCAGCAACACTCGAGCTGGATGCAGCTGCCCGAATCTATCTTTGATATTTACGACGGCGGTAGCAAGAACGACTTGATTCGCATTACGCATGTGACCAACATATGCCTCTGAAGTTGAGACTTGAAGTGCAGCTGCCTCACTTTGTTCTGGTGCATTATACCTTTGAAGCCAAGAGTGATGATGGCTTTGAACACACACGACACTTCGACGCCTTGCAGTTCGAAACTATGTATACCACGGTCAAACAGTTCAGACACATCTTTTGAGTTTGGACGTACTCAAATCGTTGCATCATCTGTGATCTGCAGACTTGCAAAAGGTGCATGCAGACGATTGATTTGTCACGAGTTGACTCTTCTGCAGCCAAATATTGGTATCTCCTATTTAGCTGCTTAGCACAATCTTCCCAAGCTGGCAGGTTATCATAATCTAGCTGCTCCTCAAAACGAGAGTTAGTCTTATGGTCTACTTTAGCCATGACCATATGAATAATCATCACCCACAGACGACAGCGATGCATAAATTGCAGACACTGTATCTACCATCGATCTTAAAATCGACGCAGATGGTTTGGTCATGCTTGGCAAAAGAAGAACGGACAACTCTATCAAAAAATACAAGGCATTTATTGTCGTAAACTGACTTTAGACTGGCAAGGGCCTTAGGGTAGTTACAATCTGTAAGCTGATATGGCTTAATTTCACCCAATGCTTCATCTGACAGACAAGAAACTAAATGGTTAAATTTTTCAACGTTTGTTAATGATGCATCGTCATCCACAAGACTCTCAAAAAGGCACATAAAATTCCTAAGCTCCGAATGTTTACCTCGAAATTTTGGTAAACGCATTTTCGGCAGCTGAGATCGCTGGCTCGAATTCATTGAGCAATAATGTTGTACCTGTGTGTCGAATTGTGGCTTTATCGCATTCATGAACAATGCTTTTGTTACGACACATAAATCCTATAACGGCTCTCTGCTTTCGTTCGCTGGATTTAAACTGTCCAGCTCTGCCTGTAAATTCATAGCTTTTTATACTCGATACCGAAGGTAAAGAGTATATTGGTTTTGTGCAATGTCCGTCATGGTGTCTGTCCGTCAGTCCGTCCGTATGTATGCAAGTTTTTTCCACACCCTTCAATCTAGAGACTTGAAACTTTCCAATTCTCTTTATCTATGGGATAGTAAATTAAAGTGTCAAGATGGGGGTTCTACGATAACTGGGGGGCTGTCAAATCGATAAATTCGATAAATCAAAACCGATAAATCCACATATTTCGCACATCCTTACAGCTAGAACTACCAAATTTGGTAAGAAGATGGCTACTAGCAACCTCCAAAAAACTGCATCAAAAATTTTGGAGCCACGCCCACCCATTCCGCCCCCAGCCCCCCCGTAATTTAAAGTCAAAAAAGCTTATATCTCCCACAGTTTTTGAGCTAGAGCCACCAAATTTGGTGCCAAGATAGGTGATGATAACCCCCCAAAAACTGCATCAAAAGTTTGGATGCCACGCCCACCAATAATGCCCTTGCCGCCCCCAGATGCCCCAACCCTTCGTCAAAAACGGGAATGCGTGTATCTTCCAGAGTTGTGGAGCTAGAGCCACCAAATTTGGTAGGAAGATAGCTGGCAACGACCCCCAACAATCTGCATCAAAGTTTTGGAGCCACGCCAAACCATTCCGCCCCCCTTTCCCCACCTTTTACAAACTTTTAGCTAGAGTCACCAAATTTAGTATGAAGGTAGCAATTGACATTCCACATGGATCTGCAGCAAAAATTTGGATGCCACGCCCACCCATACCACCCCCAGCCCCCCCTTTCCCCACTTTATACAAACTTCGAGCTAGAGTCACTAAATTTGGTATGAAGATAGCAATTGACTTTCCACATAGATTTGGATCAAAAATTTGGATGCCACGCCCACCCATACCGCCCCAGCCCCCCTTGCCCCACTTTTTACAAACTTCGAGCTAGAGTCACCAAATTTAGTATGAAGGTAGCAATTGACATTCCACAAAGATCTGCTGCAAAAATTTGGATGCCACGCCCACCCATACCACCCCCAGCCCCCCTTTCCACAGCTCTTACAAACTTCGATCTAGAGTCACTAAATTTGGTATGAAGATAGCAATTGACTTTCCACATAGATTTGGATCAAAAATTTGGATGCCACGCCCACCCATACCGCCCCAGCCCCCCTTGCCCCACTTTTTACAAACTTCGAGCTAGAGTCATAAAATTTGGTATGAAGATAGCAATTGACATTTCACAAAGATCTGCAGTAAAAATTTGGATGCCACTCCCACTCATACCACCCCCAGCCCCCCTTTCCCACCTTTAACAAACTTCGAGCTAGAGTAACTTAATTTGGTATGAAGATAGCAATTGACATTCCACATGGATCTGCAGCAAAAATTTGGATGCCACGCCCACCCATACCACCCCAGCCCTCCTTTCCCCACTTTTTACAAACTTCGAGCTAGAGTCACCAAATTTGGTATGAAGATAGCAACAAAGATCTGCATCACAAATTTGGATGCCACATCCACCCAATCCGCTCCCAGCCCCCCTCTCCAAAGCTTTAACAAACTTTTAGCTAGAGTCACCAATTTTGGTATGAAGATAGCTGGTTGCATGCTCATCTGCATCAGAAAATCTTTAAGGCAGCGTACTCCCCAGCCGCACCCGCTACCTTTTGCAATCAGGCCTGTTTTTACCGGTTTTATACTGGTATCGAGTATACCGCAGTCGGTTGCGTCCGACTGCAACGTTTCCACTTGTTCAACATACACGTCTAATAAATCTAAACGACATGCTAACTCTGTTTTGTCGGATGATATTATTATACCCTTAACCCATAAAATGGGTAAATAAGGGTATAATGGTTTTGTGCAAAAGTTTGTAACAGGCAGAAGGAAGCATCTCCGACCCCATAAAGTGTATATATTCTTGATCAGCATCAACAGCCGAGACGATATAGCCATGTCCGTCTGTCAGTCTGTCTGTCCTTCTGTCCGTCTGTATGAACGCGTGGATCTCAGAGACTACAAGAGCTAGAGACTTCAGATTTTCAATAAAAGTTCTCCTATACCATGAGCAGAACAAGTTTGCTTCAAATTATCGATAACTATTCTGGTTTCCGATATACACATAATATCGATAACAATAAAATACCGAATTTGGAAAATGTAAAAATGAGGGTTGAAATAATGGGTAACGATAGAACTTTTCTGAAAAATTCGTCCAAATCGGTTAAGAAACACCGGAGATATCTTATTTTATCGATTGAAGTTAAGTCAGTATACCAAAGTCAATTATAAATTTAATTTACATATTTATTGCAACTGGGTTCAGGGTATCTTCTAGTCGGGCTCTCCCGACTAGAGCCTTCTTACTTGTTTTTAATTTAAAAGCTGTTTGCATGCGAGCAATGTCAGCATTAATTTTATCAAGCTTCTGCAAACATAATGTTAGCTTAACATTAGTGTTAGATACTGCTGGTTTTTCAAATGACAGTTTATCTGACTCAGACATATTTAAGCTGACTAAAAACAACTTTTAAAAAAAGCAGAAAAAAGTTCGGCACACTTTGTGAGCTACCCTAACGCACGCACTGCGAATATGTAACAAAACGCCAAGCTTGCTTACTGAACACACACACGCACTCTGGCGATATGTGAACAAACAAACGAAAAAGGTCCAAACGACCGAAAATAGGCAAGTCAAACGTTTGCTGCAGCCACTTTGTGGGTACAGCTGTAAAATATGCGGGGTGCATGGGGTTAAACAAAGTGAAGAGATAATTTGGAGCGCGCGCGCACAAAACGAACAGGCGATCAGGCCAAGCTTGACCCGCAAGCAAAGCGGGGGTGAAAAGAACAAGCGGCAAAATTTGGCGCGAGCGCACGCACATACAAACTAATGTATAAAACCAATGCAAGCGCAAGCACAGAGAGAAGAAAGGTTAGCAAACGAACGAACAATCGGATGTTAATGCCCAAAAATGTTAAACAAAAATTTTGTATATGTGCGAGAGCACACATATGTTTTAATGTATGTGCATTAATTGTTACGTAGCGATTCCCTGCAAGCAATTCAATGATTGTTTTGATCAGAAACCCAATTACGAGTTTAATTTGCGCCATTTTGATGCTTTAAAAACGTTCAATCGCTTATGCGATTAAAGCCCAACTCGAAAACGACTCGCATGTATGCTTTAAATATGATGAATCGCCTTAAATTTGAAGCAATCAAAAATTGAGCATGCCAGCGATTGAAATATGCTTACTTTGTCGTGACGTCAGTAAAACCGATTACTTTGAACAGCTTAGCGACTCAAAAGCGACTCGCTTTCATGCTCATAATATGATTAAATGCTTCAAATGTAAATCAATCAGAAATTGAGCATGAAGGTGAGTAAAATATGCTTTATATCATAAATATAACTTATTGGCAATTAGGGTATGCTAATCAATGGCGCCTGATGGTTGAGCTGCCTAAGACGCCGCAAAAAAGAAAGTACCCGGTTCAAACCCTCGTTGGGTAAAAAAAATAAGTAAGTTTAAATTGCGTAATTTATAATAAGCACTTAAGTAAACATTAATTGTTAACATTAAAATTAACATTAAAGCAATTATGATACATAAAAGGGTAAAAAAAAAACAACAAACATTTTTGACCAGCTTTCAAAAAATACCACTCGAAAAATACTCGCTTTTGATTCGAAAAAGGACTCAAAAATGAGTCAAAACTGCTGTTACATGCGACCTCTCAAAAAGAGTCACCAACGGGAACCTATACATACGACGAAAATATCATTTGTGATCGGAAAATCTTCTATGCATCCATGCATGTAGTAAGTGAGCACTAAGAAGGGATTTTTTATTTGGACAACTCCTTCAAGATCCTCCCATACGATTTGGACCACTTTTTACCCAATTTAAAAAACAAATTACAATTACAACAAGTACCCATTCCACTAATGTCGCCTGATTGTCGCACAAGCTGAGGGTTTGATCGCGAGCGAGAATACAAAAACAAAACAAATGCGCAGTGACGCCTTCGCGTCGCACAAGCAAAGTCATAAAAAAAGGTTCTTACACTTGCAAAAAAGAAACGGATTTCCGCTTCTTAATGAATAAGTGCATACACAATTAAGTGAACAATGCGCTTGAAAATAATTTTCATAATTTTATGTACATTTATCACTTCGCAGAGTGCACATTCTTTTTTTTCAAATTTGTGTGCCTTTGACAATTGATTTACGACCGAAGTAGCGTTTGTTGTTGTTGTCCGTGTTGTTGTTGGGCCCGCACTGCTACTTTTTGTTGGTGTCATTGATTTTAAAAAACAACAACAACATGACAAAACTTGGTGCGTCTATAAAAATTTCACACCAGAATATGTTATGGAGGTGGATTCGCCTACTTGCTGGTTATATAACTAAGGCAAAACGTAACACTAACATTATTGATATAAAATTTCGAATAAGCAAAGGGCGTTCACATAAACGCGCGTGTTGCTCTTATGATAATCAGATAATTTGAAATCTCGCTCCGATCATGCTCCTTTGCTGTTGCTCATTTACGTTCACTCTCTGTTTTATTTTCAAACATAAATCTTAACATCCATATCTCCTCCGCACTCACTAAGCAAAGCTAACCATAACTAAGAGGCTGCTGTTTAAGGAATTGCACTGCCTAATTTGCACCACCCGTACCTAGCTCTAAGTGCAAGCGTTGTATGTATGAGCTTGGTATCTTCTGCTTAGGCCCAATATTTCAATGTCCGGTTAAATTTTCGTTTAGCTAACTGCCGCATTATTTTGCTGGTCGAGTTAAAACAGTTTGGTTGTATCAAAGCCAAAATAACCTTTCATCGATAAGTAACTATCGCCTTAACAGCGTTGCCACATATATACACAGCGTTGCCATTTATAGCGAGCGGCTCAGCTGTTTTTTGTTATTGTTTTGGTCGGTGACTGGCAAATTTTGCATATTTTAAATATATAAAATTAAAATGAACACGCCTGACTCCAAACGGTTCCGTGCGAAAAACTTTTCGGTTTCTGAGGAGCATTTGTTGGTGGAACTAGTGGAGTCGAATCAGCATATTTTAGAGTGCAAGAAGAGCGACGCCGTTACGTGGAAGCAGAAGGACGAAGCCTGGCAGAAACTTGCTGCTCAGTTCACTGCGCAAACTGGTATTAGTCGTTCGTGGAAAGCCTTGAAGGACAAATATGCTGTGCGATGCCATTTTTCTTTAATAACAAAATAAATATACAATTCAAGGGACAGCTGTTTGCTTTATCGATGATTCTTATCGATATATCGTGACTTCAACGCGCTATAAATTTTAACCGACACCCAGCCTTCCGGTTAGTTTGTTTCTCATATACTCCTAACCGAACATTGAACAACTCAAATTCGACTAAACTTAGAATAAGTTGACTAACCGGACATTGAAATATTGGGCCTTAGAGGAATAACTGTAATGCTCTTTCCAACATTATGTTTTTACATACAATGGTAAGGGAATTGGTTATGCATTTTAGTTCATATATAATGTGAACAAAGAAAGTTACTTTTCGTTTCAGTGATTTTTTTAATATTGTTTATAATAAGGATAACAAGTAAGAAGGCTCTAGTCGGGAGAGCCCGACTAGAACATACCCTGAAACCAGTTGCAATAAATAAATTAAATTGATGTAAGACTTTGGTACACTGACTTAGCTTCAATCGATTAAGTTCAATATCTCCGGTGTTTCTCAACCGATTTGGACGAAATTTTCAGAAAAGACCTATCGTTACCCATTCTTTCAACCCTCATTTTTACATTTTCCAAATTCGATATTTTGTTGTTGTCGATACCATGAGTATATCGGAAACCAGAATAGTTATCGATAATTTGAAGCAAACTTGTTCTGCTCATGGTATAGGAGAACTTATATACAAAATCTGAAGTCTCTAGCTTTTGTAGTCTTTGAGATCCACGCGTTCATACAGACGGACAGACAGACGGCCAGACGGACATGGCTATATCGTCTCGGCTGTTGATGCTGATAAAGAATATATATACTTTATGAGGTCGGAGATGCTTCCTTCTGCCTGTTACATACTTTTGCACAAAACCATTATACCCTTATTTACCCATTTTATGGGTTAAGGGTATAAAAATAACGTCGAAAGTTTCTTTTTGAATCAGTGAGTTTTTTAATATTCTGATTTTCGTATTATATATGTATATAATATATATATATATATATATATATATATATATATATACACAGTGAATCACATTAATATTTGGTTTTTTTTTTTCAACTTCAAACACGAATAAAATGTATAAAACTTACACTTATCAAAAATGTAAAAATGGTAGATTAAAGCTTGTTAAATTACCTTTTCATAGAGGTATATATATCTAGATTTTATTGAAAACTAGTACAGAAAATATGCATAAAACAAAAATAAGTCCAAAATTTGCGCCACATTAATATTCGGTTTTTTTTTTTACAAGTAACAAATATCTATTTTAGCTAAGAAAAAAACTTAATCGTATATTTAGTATGATACCCATTATATTGTATGGTATCGCCTAGGCATTTTGGCACAGTTTTTAGAATTTTTTGGGTAAATTCATGCCCATTATAAGCCCATTCTTCCTGATGCAGTTCTAATAATACGGATAAGGACGATATTGGCGTTTTGTGCACACGGCGGACCAACTCACTCCACAAATTTTCAACAGGATGTAGATGTGGTGATTGGGGTGCCTTCTCCAAGATTTTTGGGCAGTTATATAAAAACCCAGACTCCGTTTTATAGGCGTTATGCTTTGGGTTATTGCCTTGATATAACTTGAATGAGTTGCCAATACCCGATATCTCGACCGAATTCTTCAAATTTTGGCTCAAAATTTTCAAATAATGGTCCTAGTTCATTTTGCCATCAATGAAAATAAGATTCCCCGCTCCTTTTGTGGAAATGGGGCCTAAACCAATACACTACACCCGCCGTGTTTTTCGGTTGGTCTTAAGTGATTCTTCTGCAGCTCAGTATCCGGCTTCCGCAGCACCATGACCTGGTTGGATGATTGTTTTTTCGCTGACGAAAGCAAATTCAACTTATCAGGCAGTGGTGGCAAGTCCATGGTGCTGCGGAAGCCGGATACTGAGCTGCAGAAGAATCACTTAAGACCAACCGAAAGCACGGCGGGTGTAGTGTATTGGTTTAGGCCCCATTTCCACAAAAGGAGCGGGGAATCTTATTTTCATTGATGGCAAAATGAACTAGGACCATTATTTGAAAATTTTGAGCCAAAATTTGAAGAATTCGGTCGAGATATCGGGTATTGGCAACTCATTCAAGTTATATCAAGGCAATAACCCAAAGCATAACGCCTATAAAACGGAGTCTGGGTTTTTATATAACTGCCCAAAAATCTTGGAGAAGGCACCCCAATCACCACATCTACATCCTGTTGAAAATTTGTGGAGTGAGTTGGTCCGCCGTGTGCACAAAACGCCAATATTGTCCTTATCCGTATTATTAAAACGGCATCAGGAAGAATGGGCTTATACTGGGCATGAATTTACCCAAAAAATTTTAAAAACTGTGCCAAAATGCCTAGGCGATACCATACAACATAATGGGTATCATACTAAATATACGATTAAGTTTTTTTCTTAGCTAAAATAGATATTTGTTATTTGTAAAAAAAAAACCGAATATTAATGTGGCGCAAATTTTGGACTTATTTTTGTTTTATGCATATTTTCTGTACTAGTTTTCAATAAAATCTAGATATATATACCTCTATGAAAAGGTAATTTAACAAGCTTTAATCTACCATTTTTACATTTTTGATTAGTGTAAGTTTTATACATTTTATTCGTGTTTGAAGTTGAAAAAAAAAAAACCGAATATTAATGTGATTCACTGTTTATATATATATATGTTTATATACATATTAATTTCCACAAAAGGAGCGGGGAATCTTATTTTCATTGATGGCAAAATGAACTAGGACCATTATTTGAAAATTTTGAGCCAAAATTTGAAGAATTCGGTCGAGATATCGGGTATTGGCAACTCATTCAAGTTATATCAAGGCAATAACCCAAAGCATAACGCCTATAAAACGGAGTCTGGGTTTTTATATAACTGCCCAAAAATCTTGGAGAAGGCACCCCAATCACCACATCTACATCCTGTTGAAAATTTGTGGAGTGAGTTGGTCCGCCGTGTGCACAAAACGCCAATATCGTCCTTATCCGTATTATTAAAACGGCATCAGGAAGAATGGGCTTATACTGGGCATGAATTTACCCAAAAAATTCTAAAAACTGTGCCAAAATGCCTAGGCGATACCATACAACATAATGGGTATCATACTAAATATACGATTAAGTTTTTTTCTTAGCTAAAATAGATATTTGTTACTTGTAAAAAAAAAACCGAATATTAATGTGGCGCAAATTTTGGACTTTTTTTTGTTTTATGCATATTTTCTGTACTAGTTTTCAATAAAATCTAGATATATATACCTCTATGAAAAGGTAATTTAACAAGCTTTAATCTACCATTTTTACATTTTTGATTAGTGTAAGTTTTATACATTTTATTCGTGTTTGAAGTTGAAAAAAAAAAACCGAATATTAATGTGATTCACTGTATATATATATATATATGTTTATATACATATTAATTTAAAATATGTACGTATGTATGCACGTTCATTTAAAATTCGTATTTAATGATAAAATATAAAAAATATTTAATTGCTATCATTTAAATATTTAAATAACGATCAACGTATTTTTATTTCTTATGTTGTTTTTTAAACACGAAAATATTAAGTCGATTTTCGACTTAATAATTGAAGCAACATTATATATAGTTGTCTTCTATTTTGCATATTATATAATAGTTATATAGACGCTGCTTTAGTGCATTTAAAAATCAAATAAAACTAAGCAGTCTGAATATTCTATTAAATTAATAAAAGTGGGTATATTCAATTTTATTGAATTCTATACTTACGTATAGACACTGTAACGTTGTAACAATCGTTTTACAGTGAAGTCAATTGACTCACAGCCAAATTAAAATATGTCTATTGAAACTTTAGATATAAGTTGTGTTTTGGTGCCGCATTCAGTTGTTGCCATAATTGGTGACGGAGCCTACCTTTTTAGATCTATTTCCTACCTTTTATTTGGTAGGCAAGGCTTCCATGGCAACATACGACAAAATATTGTTGAACATGTTGTAACCAATTGGGAAACTTTTGCTTGCTTCAGCAACAACTTAAATGGAGAGTGTTATAGCTCTTCTGAACAATATGAGTGCGATATGTCAAATTCAAATAATTATAGTACTGCATGTGAGCTTCAAACAGCAGCAGAAATTTTTGCTGTAAATTTCCAAGTTTTTCAAAATGGAAATCCTGTTAAAAGACGTAGTCGATTCACCGGCAAAACATAAAAAAAGGTAAAACAAAAAAACTTCATTTGAAAAAAATAGTGATATCAATAGGGGTAAGCGCATAGAAGTTTCAAAAAGATATCGTGTTAATAATCCTGATGTTATTAGAGTTGTAGTGAGAAGATTTCAGGCTAATAATCCTGAAGCTCATAGAGTTGCAGTGAGAAGACATCAGGCTAATAATCCTGATGCCCGTCAAGAAAGGCGTTTGCGTGCATGGAGTGTTAAAGCCATGTCTGGCTTAAACTATGATTTTGAAAAAGCTTACACGTCAGATAAAATTACTCAACTTGGTAGTATGAATTTGATGTGCAAACATTGTAATGCTTTGAAATGGAAAAATGAGCCTTTGGGTATCTGTTGCAAGGCAGGAAAATTTAAACTGTCACAAAATGAAAGTTTGCCTGATCCACTTAAAAGCTTAATAATTGGTGAACATCCCAAGCATGATCATTTCATTGATCGTATAAGAAAGTATAACAGCTGCTTTCGAATGACTTCTTTTGGAAGTACAAAAATTATAAATGAAAGTTGGTCAACCTTTAAAGCCCAAGGACAAGTGTATCACCTAATTGGTAGTGTCCGACCTTTGCCAAATGAAGAAATGCAGTTTCTTCAAATTTATTTTGTTGGTGATGATGAAAAGGAAGCTCAACTACGTTGCAAAAATATTTAAAATGTTGATTTAAGCGTAGTAAAGGATCTTCAATGTATGTTTCATCATCATAATCGTTATGTTAAAGAACTAAAAACGGCTCTCAATAAAATACCAACAAGTACTAAAGACTATAAATTGATTATACATGCTGATCGAACACCCGCTGGTGCTCACAAAGGGCTTTACTATGCACGTCAATCAAGCGAAGTAGCTTTAGTTATTGAAAAGCGCGATATTATTATTGAAAGTCATAATAATAAATTACATCGTATAAGTCAGGTGCATCGATCATACGATGCCTGATGCGAAACTCAGAGCAGATAGCTATATACATCTACAAGATGCAATAGGCCAACAAGATGTTGTTACAGCTCAACTTGGTCACATGGTAATTTTACCATCTTCTTTTAACATCTCTGCACGATATATGCATGAAAAGACTCAAGATTCTATGACCTATGTATGTTCGCCATTATGGGCGATCTTTTCATAAAATTCACATGTAATCCACAATGGTATGACATCAAAAGTGTTTTATTACCGGGTCAAAAACCGCATGATCGTCACAATATTATAGCTCGAGTTTTGCATTTAAGAGTTAAAGCTTTAATGTCACTATTGACAAAAGGTTCTTTGTTTGGAAGCGTGCAATGTTTCATGTACTCTGTGGAATGGCAAAAGCGGCGTTTACCACATAGACCTATTCTACTTTGGTTAGAAAATAAAATAAGACCAGATAAAATCGATAAAATTATCTGTGCCGAAATACCAAACGCAGATTAGGATCCTTTGTTATTTAACATTGTTAAGTCAAATATGATTCATGGTCCTTGCGGTGCATTTAATAATAAATCGCCATGCATGAAAAATGGAAAATGTACCAAAAGGTTTCCTCGACAATTACTTAAAGAAACTGTGAGTGGAAAAGATAGTTACCCTCTATATCGTAGAAGAGCGATAGAAGATGGTGGTAATGCAATTAATATAAATGGTAATTGCATAGATAATATTTGGATAGTGCCTTATAACCGTGTACTATTGAGAACATTTGAAGCTCACATAAATGTTAGTATTATAGTTCTGTAAAGTCTATTAAATACATTTGTAAATATGATAACAAGGGCAGTGATCAATCATCATTTACTCTTGACGACCAATGTAATGAAATTAATATGTACGAAAGTGGCCACCCAAAACCCCTTTGCAAGCATTCTTTGAGCTATGCACACGTGATGACTTTGCAAGAACGCTTCTATATTGTGAAGTTCCATCGTATTTTACATGGAACAATAAAGAATTTCAAAGAAGAAAATGAGGGCATGATGTGCCAAATTTCGTGGAGTTAAAAGAGATTCAGCTTTGGGAAGAGTTTACACTATTCATCCCAATAATACAGAATGTTTTTATTTAAGACTTTTATTACATTTTGTAAGGGGCCCAACTTCATTTTAAAATTTAAAAACCGTTAATGGTATAGCATACGCATAATTTCAATTGGCGTGTAAAGCTCTAGGATTACTAGAAGATGAAAAGCACTGGGATTCAACTATAGCCGAAGCTGTCATATGTCAAAATCCTACAAAACTTACTTTTTGCAATAATGTTAGTATTTTGTCATATTTCAGATGCTCTTAAACTTTGGAATACTTATTATGTGAGTTTCTCAGAAGATATATTATTAGATATATTATTATATTATTATATTATATATTATACGAAAAGATTATACATAGCGTTGAAGCAGGAAAGGGAGAAATCTATTTTTTAGATGCACCTGGTGGAACAGGTAAAACGTATATTTTAAATTTGTTATTGGCAAAGGTACGGCAAAGTAAAAAAATTGCATTGGCCGTTGCTTCTTCCGGTATCGCAGCCACTTTACTTAATGGTGGTCGCACAGCGCATTCTACACTTAAAATTCCATTTAATGTGATTCATATAGAAACACCACATTGCTCAATTTCAAAGCAATCTAATATTGCTGCTGTGCTCAAAGATTGCAAGCTTATTGTTTGGGATGAGTGTACTATGGGCCATAAAGGTGATTTTGAAGTTGTAGATCGATCTTTGAAAGACATTCGAGATAGTGAATACTTAATGGGTGGCATAACTGTTCTCTTAGCTGGTGATTTTCGACAAACTCTGCCAGTGATCCCCAGAGGAACAAGAGCAGATGAAATAAATCCGTGTTTAAAGTCTTCAATTTTGTGGCCATAAATACAGAAAATTGCATTAACGAAAAATATGCGAGTGCATTAAAAGGTGATAGCATAGCTGCTGAATTTGCAGAAATGCTTCTTCAAATAGGAAATGGATTATTTCCAACCCATGATTGCAAAATAACTTTACCATCAACTTTTTGTCATGTTGTAAATAGTATTGAAGACTAACTCTTAAAATATTTCCGGATATTACAAATATCTCTTTAAAAAAATCACTCGAATTTTTTTCAGAACGTGCTATTTTGACTGCGAGATATGACAATGCATTGGAAATAAAAGAGTTTTTATTAAAATCATTTTAAAGTGAAGAAATAACATATAACTCTATTGATTCTGTGACTGAAGTCGAAGATGCAGTTCATTACCCCGTCGAGTTTCTTAATCCATTAAATCCGGCTGGCCTGCCTCAACATAAATTAACTTTAAAGATTGGTTCACCTGTAATGTTGATTCGCAACTTGAAATCACCAAAACTGTGCAATGGTACAAGATTGCAAGTTAAAGTTCTTCATAAGAATGTTGTCGAAGCAATGGTCGTTACTGGCAATGGTATTGGGGAAACGGTTTTTATACCGAGAATCCTGAATTGCCAAATTAAATTTTAAAGATTGCAATTTCCTTTAAAAGTTTGCTTTGCCTTACCAATTAATAAATCATAGGGACAAACTCTTAAATTAGCCGGACTAGACTTAAGACACGATTGTTTTTCTCATGGCCAATTTTATGTAGCCTGCTCAAGAGTCAGTTCACCAAAAAGTTTATTTGTATTAGCACCTGACGGAAAAACAACCAATGTCGTTTATAAAGAAGTTCTTAACAGTTGTTAATAATTGCAAATTAAATTCAATAAGTGGATAAGGCCTACTGGGGAAACCACAATAAAATATGACGCGCCTGATATTCTGCCTCAATGGTGGCGTGGAAAAGAGAATATTAAATACTTTGCTTTAATATGTTGTGAAATACTTTCTAATTTATTTATTTTGTATCTATCTTCTATTGCTAAAATTTATATAAACTATCCGCGCAGCGAAGTAAGTGAGCCACTTACTAGTAGTTCATAAATGTTTACTTTCAATCATATGGTGACTCGAAAAACACTCGGTTGTCATTCAAAATGCTTGCTGGGTTAGTTGAGATGCGAAAACCAACACTGCAATTGCACAAACACACGAACTATATAAAACGCAATAAATAGACCACCGTTTGAAGCCTTTATTTTGTTTATTGTATTGAATTTTTATACTCGATACCGAAGGTAAAGAGTATATTGGTTTTGTGCAATGACCGTCATGGTGTCTGTCCGTCTGTCCGTCCGTCCATCTGTCCGTCTGTCCGTCCGTATGTGTGCAAGTTTTTTCCACACCCTTCAAGCTAGGGACTTGAAACTTTCCAATTCTCTTTTTCTATGGGATAGTAAATTAAAGTGTCAAGATTGGGGTTCTACGATAACTGGGGGGCTGGCAAATCGATAAATTCGATAACTCAAAAACGATAAATCCGCATATTTCACACACCCTTACAGCTAGAACTACCAAATTTGGTAAGAAGATAGCTACTAGCAACCTCCAAAAAACTGCATCAAAAATTTTGGAGCCACGCCCCCCCATTCCACCCCCAGACCCCCCGCATTTTTAAGTCAAACAAGTGGAAACGTTGCAGTCGGACGCAACCGACTGCGGTATACTCGATACCAGTATTAAAAATTTTGATGCCCATCCATGTGGGATGTCAATTGCTATCTTCATACCAATTTTGGTGACTCTAGCTCGAAGTTTGTATAAAGTGGGGAAAGGGGGGCTGGGGGCGGTATGGTTGGGCGTGGCATCCAAATTTTTGCTGCAGATCCTTGTGGAATGTCAAATGCTACCTTCATACCAAATTTGGTGACTCTAGCTCGAAGCATGTAAAATGTGGTGAAAGGGGGGCTATGGGGCTTGGGGCGGTATGGGTGGGCGTGGCATTCAAATTTTTGCTGCCGATCCATGTGGGATGTCAATTGCTCTCTTCATACCAAATTTGGTGACTCTAGCTCGAAGTTTGTATAAAGTGTGGAAAGGGGGGCTGGGGGCGGTATGGTTGGGCGTGGCATCCAAAGTTTTGCTGCAGGTCCTTGTGGAATGTCAAATGCTACCTTCATACCAAATTTGGTGACTTTAGCTCAAAGTTTGTATAAGGTGGGGAAAGGGGGGCGGAATGGATGGGCTAGGCTCCAAAACTTTGATGCAGATTGTTGGGGGTCGTTGCCAGCTATCTTCCTACCAAATTTGGTGGCTCTAGCTCCACTACTCTGGAATATACACGCATTCCCGTTTTTGACGAACCGTTGGGGCAGATGGGGGTGGCTAGGGCGGTATTGGTGGGCGTGGCATCCAAACTTTTGATGCAGTTTTTGGGGGGTCATCATCATCTATCTTGGCACCAAATTTGGTGACTCTAGCTAAAAAACTGTGGGAGATATATGCTTTTCGGATTTCTAAATGCGGGGGGGCTGGGGGCGGGATGGGTGGGCGTGGCTCCAAAACTTTGATGCAGTTCTTTTGAGGTCGTTACCAGCTATCTTCCTACCAAATTTGGTGGCTCTAGCTCCACTACTCTGGAAGATACACTCATTCCCGTTTTTTACGAAGCGTTGGGGCATCTGGGGGCGGCTAGGGTGGTATTGGTGGGCGTGGCATCCAAACTTTTGGTGCAGTTTTTGGGGGGTCATCATCAGCTAAATTGGCACCAAATTTGGTGGCTCTAGCTCAAAAACTGTGGGAGATATAGCCATTTCTGATTTCAAAATGCGGGGGGGCTGGGGGCGGAATGGGTGGGCGTGGCTGCAAAATTTTGATGCAGTTTTTTGGGGGTCGTTACCAGCTAGCTTTCTACCAAATTTGGAGGCTCTAGCTCCACAACTCTGATAGATACACGCATTCCCGTTTTTGACGAAGCGTTGGGGTGGATGGGGGCGGCTAGAGCAGTATCGGTGGGCGTGGCATCCAAACCATCACCTATCTTGGCACCAAATTTGGTGGGTCTAGCTCAAAAACTGTGGGAGATATAGGCTTTTTTGACTTTAAAATGCGGGGGGGTCTGGGGGCGGAATGGGGGGGCGTGGCTCCAAAATTTTTGATGCAGTTTTTTGGGGGTTGCTAGTAGCTATCTTCTTACCAAATTTGGTAGTTCTAGCTGTAAGGGTGTGTGAAATATGCGGATTTATCGTTTTTGAGTTATCGAATTTATCGATTTGCCAGCCCCCCAGTTATCGTAGAACCCCAATCTTGACACTTTAATTTACTATCCCATAGATAAAGAGAATTGGAAAGTTTCAAGTCCCTAGCTTGAAGGGTGTGGAAAAAACTTGCACACATACGGACAGACAGACGGACAGACGGACAGACACCATGACGGACATTGCACAAAACCAATATACTCATTACCTTCGGTATCGAGTATAAAAAGCCTATATCTCCCACTGTTTTTGAGCCAGAGCCACCAAATTTGGTGCCAATTTAGCTGATGATGACCCCCAAAAACTGCACCAAAAGTTTGGATGCCACGCCCACCCATACCGCCCTAGCCGCCCCCAGATGCCCCAACGCTTCGTAAAAAACGGGAATGCGTGTATCTTCCAGAGTAGTGGAGCTAGAGCCACCAAATTTGGTAGGAAGATAGCTGGTAATGACCCCAAAAGAACTGCATCAAAGTTTTGGAGCCACGCCCACCCATCCCGCCCCCAGCCCCCCCGCATTTAGAAATCAGAAAAGCCTATATCTCCCACAGTTTTTTAGCTAGAGTCACCAAATTTGGTGCCAAGATAGATGATGATGACCCCCCAAAAACTGCATCAAAAGTTTGGATGCCACGCCCACCAATACCGCCCTAGCCACCCCCATCTGCCCCAACGCTTCGTCAAAAACGGGAATGCGTGTATATTCCAGAGTAGTGGAGCTAGAGCCACCAAATTTGGTAGGAAGATAGCTGGCAACGACCCCCAACAATCTGCATCAAAGTTTTGGAGCCTAGCCCATCCATTCCGCCCCCCTTTCCCCACCTTATACAAACTTTGAGCTAGAGTCACCAAATTTGGTATGAAGGTAGCATTTGACATTCCACAAGGACCTGCAGAAAAAATTTGGATGCCACGCCCAACCATACCGCCCCCAGCCCCCCTTTCCCCACTTTATACAAACTTCGAGCTAGAGTCACCAAATTTGGTATGAAGAGAGCAATTGACATCCCACATGGATCGGCAGCAAAAATTTGAAAGCCACGCCCACCCATACCGCCCCAAGCCCCATAGCCCCCCTTTCCCCACTTTATACAAACTTTGAGCTAGATTCACCAAATTTAGAAGGAAGGTAGCAATTGACATTCCACAAGGAACTGCAGCAAAACTTTGGATGCCACGCCCACCCATTACAGCCCCAGCCCCCCTTTCCCCACTTTATACAAACTTCGAGCTAGAGTCACCAAATTTGGTATGAAGATAGCAATTGACATCCCACATAGATCTGCACCAAAAATTTGAATGCCACGCCCAACCATACCGCCCCCAGCCCCCTTTCCCCACTTTCACAAACTTTGGGCTAGAGTCACCAAATTTGGTATGAAGATAGCAATTGACATCCCACATGGATGGGCATCAAAATTTTTAATACTGGTATCGAGTATACCGCAGTCGGTTGCGTCCGACTGCAACGTTTCCACTTGTTATTTATTCACTTTTACTATATATGTATATTAATATGTTGCAGTTGTTTTTATTTAAATCAAAGTAATCTTTATGTACACAAATATAATATATGTGACAATATTATAAGTTTGCGAATATGTACACACGCATATCTTATTATTGGACGTAGATGTACTAACGAACAGTACAGGCAAGTGGCACAACGATACCAAGCACCGGCTTGTTAACGCGCGGACCCACGCACAAAGCGACCCACCTCCCGCCCATCCGACCGAGGGGCGCTCCGCTTAACGTGCGGTTACGATGATCGCGAACATGCAGACAAATGACACAAAACTAACTTTTTTATAGAGCAAGTAGGAGTGGCACTGTGTATTAAGTGGGAAAGATCGTTATAAATAGAACACAGAATACGAAAAGGGTTATGAAGAGCATAATAAGAATTACAAGTTTGAAGAGATATAGGTACAAAATTTCTAGTATTTCTAATAGGAACAGCAAAGTTAATTTGGTTAATTAATTCAGAAGAATCAATTTCACCATTAATTAATTTGTGAAAAAAGGAAAATGCTAGCATTACTCTACGATCATTAAGAGAAGGAAGATCTATTAGTAAAAGTCTACTACGATAAGATGGCAATTATTGTTAGTGTCCCAGTTAAGACCTCTAAGTGCGAAAAGCAGAAATTGTTTTTGTACCGATTCTATTTTATTCTGATGAATTTCGTATTTGGGAAACCATATACAAGTTCCATATTCCAGAATCGGTCGTACAAGAGAAGTATACAGAGTTTTTGTTAAGTAGGGATCGTTGAACTCCTTCGATCAGCGCTTAATGAAGCCCAAGACACACAAATATGCTTGTCAAACTTAAGCTTTGGGTCTATGACGATGCCCAAATCGTCAACCCATTCAATTCTATCTAGTGGTTTTTTGTCAAAAACATATATATTAACAAGTAAGAAGGCTCTAGTCGGGAGAGCCCGACTAGAAGATACCCTGAACCCAGTTGCAATAAATAAATTAAATTTATGTAAGACTTTGGTATACTGACTTAGCTTCAATCGATTAAATTCGATATCTCCGGTGTTTCTTAACCGATTTGGACGAAATTTTCAGAAAAGCTCTTTTATTACCCATTACTTCAACCCTCATTTTTAGATTTTCCAAATTCAATATTTTATTGTTATCGATATTATGTGTATATCGGAAACCAGAATAGTTATCGATAATTTGAGGCAAACTTGTTCTGCTTATGGTATAGGAGAACTTAAATACAAAATCTGAAGTCTCTAGCTCTTGTAGTCTCTGAGATCCACGCGTTCATACAGACAGACAGACGGACAAACGGACAGACGGGCAGACGGACGGACAGACGGACATGGCTATATCGAATATATATACTTTATGTGGTCGGAGATGCTTCCTTCTGCCTGTTACATACTTTTGCACAAAACCATTATACCCTTATTTACCCATTTTATGGGTTAAGGGTATAAAAAAGGGCAAAGATCTAAAAAATTACATTACTTTACATTTACTACAATTAAGATTTAAAAAATTTACTTTACACCACATTTGAAAGTTGTCTAAACCACTTTGAAGCTGTTGAGCAGCTAGGGGAGTTGCAGCTGACGTGCATAATTTTACATCATCAGCGTACATCAAAACCCGAGAGAACTTTATAACCGATGGAAGATCGTTTATAAACAAAATAAATAATAAAGGGCAAAGATGACTACCCTGTGGAAAGCCTGAAGTGACCTGAACCTTTTTGGAAACGGACCCTTTAAATAAAACCCTCTGAGTTCTAAGAGTTAGGTAGTCTTTTATCCAAAGAACTAGAATATTTGAAAAGCCCAAGAGTTCTAGTTTATGTATTAGGAGATGATGATCTACAGAGTCGAAAGCCTTACTAAAATCAGTATTAATAACATCAGTCTGCAATTTGTCCTGAAAACCCTTGATAACAAACGAAGTAAATTCTAACAAGTTAGTGGTAGTAGATCTGTGTTTCATAAATCCGTGCTGGCACGAAGAAATAATAGATTTGCAAAGGTGTTGAAGATGGGAGGTTATTAATTTTTCAAAAATCTTAGGAATAGCAGACAACTTGGAGATACCCCTATAATTTTGAACATTAGATTTGTTTCCTTTTTTATGGAGAGGAATAATAAATGACTCTTTCCAAATTTTTGGAAAGGAGCCTAACTCAAGGGACAAGTTAAGTAGTTTGAGCAACGGCTTTAAAAGACCATACGCTTCGCATTAACAAAATCAAAAAACCGCTTTGGATCCTGCTGAAACTGTGATCTACACCGAGTCAGGTAATTCTTATAACATTGGTTATTTAAGATATTAAAACTGGCACGAGCAATCAAGTATTCAGAATGGGCTACCGATGAGCCGTTTTTTCTAAATCTCTTGTAGAGTTTAGATTTTCGATTTTTGAGAATTGTCAACTCTCGGGTAAACCACACAGGTTTGTTAGACCTGTTTAGCTTACCAACCGGGACACATAAATCAAATAAAGAATATAAGGTATTATAAAAAATAATGATTGCCACGTCCAAGTCGTCAGACTCGTAGATGGGAGACCAGTCAGTTTGGGATAAAAGCAGGGCGAGTCCCTCAGAATCAGTTTTCCGAAATTGACGAACTCGACTCAAAGGCATTTTGACATTGCAACGCGTCCGGGAAGGTAAATTAATCAACAGCTTCAACGTAGGATGGTATAAGTCTTCGGGATAAGATATTGGCTGGGAACGGGAAACGGATGAAGATGATGAATCCAAAACAAAATTCAGATCAAGCATTTTATTAAGAGAATTTGGGATAGCATTAATTTGACTCAATGACATCCCAAGTCGATTAAAAATTCGTTCGGGGCCGTGGGAGTCAGGGCAGCAGAGTCAGGACGAGAAATCCAATGTTGAAATCACCAAGAACTACAAAAAATCGCGATCAGAAAGCAAGGCAGAGACAAAATGAATAGTAGATAGATGTGTCTCATAGATAGAGAGATCAGAGGAAGGAGGTATATAGGAACAAGTGATAAAAATGTTAATACCGTAAATATTTAGCTTTGCAGCAATAAACTCTGTATCAAAAGAACTATCTAATACGACTGTTTTAGAAGGAAAGTCTATATTCACAGCAATAAGCACTCCACCACCACGCCGAAGAGTACGGTCCTTGAGAATGTCTTTGCCAAGGCAAAGACTATTAAGGTATAAACTAGTGAGTTTACTACAAAGACCACTTACATTCTGATAGCCAAGTAAGAAGGAGGATGTTAGTTTTTTGAACTATCAGTAATTGGGAGAGTTACCTTAGAACCAACCACCGGAAGGGTAGATAAAATCGGGGGCCGATTATTTTTCTTGCAGTATACTCTTTCGCAATTATGTGTTCTGGCCAAAATTCTTTGCATATAGTGCAAAAATATTGATTCGAAACACTGATTTTAAAAGACGAAATGTTCCGATCATAAGCAAATTTGAATTTCTCCACCGTGAAATTGGCATTCGATTTGGCCTTGATATAGACCTTACCATCATCTGATGTTAAATCAGGGGGAACAGGTGGAACAGCAACAAATTTTTTAATTATGTCCTCCACTGAGGCTGGTTTGGAAGACTCAGTCTCGGATAATTGAATATTTGGCTCTTTAGGTTTGATAGAGTTTTTGTTAAGTAGGGATCGTTGAACTCCTTCGACCAGCGCTTAATGAAGCCCAAGACACCGGATGCTCGATTAGAAATTGAAGAAATATGCTTGTCAAACTTAAGCTTTGGGTCCATGACAATGCCCAAATCGTCAACCCATTCCATTCTATCTAGTGGTTTGTTGTCAAGAAATTATATATTAAAAAAGGGCAAACATCTAAAAAATGACATTACTTTACATTTACTACAATTAAGATTTAAAAAATTTACTTTACACCACATTTGAAAGTTGTCTAAACCACTTTGAAGCTGTTGAGCAGCTAGGGGAGTTGCAGCTGACGTGCATAATTTTACATCATCAGCGTACATCAAAACCCGAGAGAACTTTTATAACCCGAGAGAAATAAATAATAGAGGACCAAGATGACTACCCTGTGAAACGCCTGAAGTGACCTGAACCTTCTTGGAAACGGACCCTTTAAATAAAACCCTCTGAGTTCTAAGAGTTAGGTAGTCTTTTATCCAAAGAACTAGAGTCTTTGAAAAGCCCAAAAGTTCTAGTTTATGTATTAGGAGATGATGATCTACAGAGTCGAAAGCCTTACTAAAATCAGTATAAATAACATCAGTCTGCAATTTGTCCTGAAAACGCTTGATAACAAACGAAGTAAATTCTAACAAGTTAGTGGTAGTTGATCTGTGTTTCATAAATCCGTGCTGGCACGAAGAAATAATAGATTTGCAAAGGTGTTGAAGATGGGAGGTTATTAATTTTTCAAAAATCTTAGGAATAGCAGACAACTTGGAGATTCCCCTATAATTTTGAACATTAGATTTGTTTCCTTTTTTATGGAGAGGAATAATAAATGACTCTTTCCAAATTTTTGGAAAGGAGCCTAACTCAAGGGACAAGTTAAGTAGTTTGAGCAACGGCTTTAAAATACCATGAGTGCAGTGTCTAAGCACGCAGCTTGGCATTCCGTCAGGTCTTGGGGAAAATATAGGTTTCAAAACATTTAGATTATTTAAAAGTGAGTTTTCAGTGATTTTCAATCCAAAGATGCGATTCGAGCCATTCACCTGATAAGGGTAAGGCAAACCGACTTGAGATTGAAGTGAACTATAATTCGTTTGAAAAAATTGGGCAAATATATTTGCAATCTCCTGATCAGAATTGGCCTTCGTTTCCTCAAAGAATACTTCCGTTGGGAGGGTCGATGTCCTACGCTTCGCATTAACAAAATCAAAAAACCGCTTTGGATCCTGCTGAAACTGTGATCTACACCGAGTCAGGTAATTCTTATAACATTGGTTATTTAAGATATTAAAACTGGCACGAGCAATCAAGTATTCAGAATGGGCTACCGATGAGCCGTTTTTTCTAAATCTCTTGTAGAGTTCAGATTTTCGATTTTTGAGAATTGTCAACTCTCGGGTAAACCACACAGGTTTGTTAGACCTGTTTAGCTTACCAACCGGGACACATAAATCAAATAAAGAATATAAGGTATTATAAAAAATAATGATTGCCACGTCCAAGTCGTCAGACTCGTAGATGGGAGACCAGTCAGTTTGGGATAAAAGCAGGGCGAGTCCCTCAGAATCAGTTTTCCGAAATTGACGAACTCGACTCAAAGGCATTTTGACATTGCAACGCGTCCGGGAAGGTAAATTAATCAACAGCTCCAACGTAGGATGGTATAAGTCTTCGGGATAAGATATAGGCTGGGAACGGGAAACGGATGAAGATGATGAATCCAAAACAAAAATCAGATCAAGCATTTTATTAAGAGAATTAGGGATAGCATTAATTTGACTCAATGACATCCCAAGTAAGTCGATTAACAATTCATTCGGGGCCTTGGGAGTCAGGGCACCAGAGTCAGGACAAGAAATTCAATGTTGAAATCACCAAGAACTACAAAAAAATCACGATCAGAAAGCAAGGCAGAGACAAAATGAATAGCAGATAGATGTGTCTCATAGATAGAGAGATCAGAAGAAGGAGGTATATAGCAACAAGTGATAAAAATGTTAATACCGTAAATATTTAGCTTTGCAGCAATAAACTCTGTATCAAAAGAACTATCTAATACGACTGTTTTAGAAGGAAATTCTATATTCACAGCAATAAGCACTCCACCACCACGCCGAAGAGTACGGTCCTTGAGAATGTCTTGCCTTAAACACGTTTCAGTAAAGGCAATGACATGGAAAGGGAAAGAAAGACTATTAAGGTATAAACTAGTGAATTTACTACAAAGACCACTTACATTCTGATAGCCAAGTAAGAAGGAGGATGTTAGTTTTTTGAACTATCAGTAATTGGGAGAGTTACCTTAGAACCAACCACCGGAAGGGTAGATACAATCGGGGGCCGATTTTTTTTTCTTGCAGTATACTCTTTCACAATTATGTGTTCTGGCCAAAATTCTTTGCAGCATATAATGAAAAAATCTTGATTCGAAACACTGATTTTAAAAGACGAAATATTCCGATCATAAATGTTCTCCACCGTGAAATTGGCATTCAATTTGGCCTTGATATAGACCTTGACATCATCTGATGTTAAATCAGGGGGAAGCCTTGAACAAATATTTGTTTTTTAGGTGGAACAGAAACAAATTTTTTAATTATATCATCCACTGAGGCTGGTTTGGAAGACTCAGTCTCGGATAATAGAATATTTGGCTCTTTAGGTTTGATAGAGTTTTTTTGTTGAATAACATGAACACTCCTAACCACCAAAGGAACCGAAGGATCGGGATCAGATAAGACAATATCCATGGGAGTTATATGTATATCATCTAAGTTCTCGATAACTTTAGTAGAAGGGACATGTAGATTTTTATTTACTGATCACTGTGGTATCGGAGCGTTTGGAGTATTTTCCGACGTCACAGAGCCCGATAATTGCCCAACGTTGGCCTTTTTACGCTTTGGAGAATCCTTTACGAGATTTTTCTCGCTAAGGTTTCTCTGAACCGATGAGAATTTCTATATGCTGTAACACTTTTACTTTAATTACGTATGTCCACGAAATTTTATGCACAAGGTGCCAGAAATTGAAATGAATTATACGTGTATGAACGTATAAAGCAGCAATAGCAGCAAAATCCAAATTATGCAGCGTCCAAAATGGCAAAGTCCAAAATGGCAAAGGCAGCAAATCCAAAGAAATTTTTGTGTGAAGTTCACAAGACACACGCAAAACCTGAGCCACCAACGCGAAACTAACAAGCAAATGATTGAAAAATAAACCGATGTCCCTGCACGGGCGCCAATGAAAAATCTTAATAGTTTTTAGATTATTCAAATATTTAATCAAATTTGAGACGCGTTTTTTTTTCGTTGGTTCAAGTAATGTTTTAATACGGTGGCTTCAGATGCTGTTCGAAAATTAAAATGTAGCTAACATTGAGAGCGACTTCATATTTTCTCTGAAACTAACTTAAGCTATGTTAACAAACTAGCAATATAATTATTCTGCTCCAACAAACACTAATACAAAGACAAATACACCGATATTTGCAAGCAATTTGATGATTGTTTTGATCAGAAACCCAATTACGAGTTTAATTTGCGCCATTTTGATGCTTTAAAAACGTTTAATCGGTTATGCGATTAAAGCCCGACACGAAAACGACTCGCACGTATGCTTTAAATATGATGAATCGCCTAAAATTTGAAGCAATCAAAAATTGAGCTTGCCAGCGATTGAAATATGCTAAACGATTACTTTGAACAGCTTGGCGACTCAAAAGCGACTCGCTTGCATGCTCATAATATGATTAAATGCTTTAAATGTAAAGCAATCAGAAATTGAGCATGAAGGTGAGTAAAATATGCTTTATATCATAAAAATAACTTATTGGCAATTAGGGTATGCTAGTCAATGACGCCTGATGGTCGACCTGACTAAGACGCCGCAAAAAAGAAAGTCCCCGGTTCAAACCCTCGTTGGGTAAAAAATAAGGTAAGTTTAAATTGCGTAATCTATAGTAAGCACTAACATTAACATTAACTGTTAACACTAAAAGTAACATTAAAGCAATTATGATACATAAAAGGGTATTATTATTATTATGAAAAAAGAGGTTAGTGTACTGCGACCACCTGGGTCTATTGTGCCCTCATCCTAGTGTATGAGCTACAGCTCCCCGTACAGTGCAATCGATCGCAGAAACGCGATGATGTCGCCTGGACGGAGAGCCCTCATCTCCTCAGTGTTTAGTGTGACCCGCCCGAGCTGAGATAATCTCAGCCGACTTATGGCAGGGCACTCCTCTAGTAGGTGTTCTGGAGTTTCGTCCCCCTCCAGACAGAGCCTGCATGTAGCCTCGTTCCCTGTGCGTATCCTATGTAAATGCCTACGCAATCTGCAGTGTCCTGTCAAATAGCCTGTGACAATCCGAAGAGAGACCTTGCTCAGCTTCAGACAGTCCTCAGTCCTCGTCTTGTTGTAGTTGCCTAAAAGCCTTTTACTTTGTCTCGCCCCCTGCGAACACAACCAGGAGTTCGCACTATCGGACCAAAGGCCTGATCGGCTGCTCTGCTCGATGACCCCAGGGCCCACAGAAGGGTTCCGGCCCGCAGAAAGGAGTGCTTGCCCCTTTCCTGGCCATTTGGTCCGCTACCTCATTACCCGGGATTCCCGCGTGCCCAGGGACCCAATAGATGGTGACTCTATTATTATTCCCCAACCTGTTTAATGTTTCTATACATTGCCAAACCAGCCTGGAAGCTATTTTATAACCACCTAGTGCTTTTATAGCTGCCTGACTGTCTGAAAAGATGGCTATGTCTCTGCGATCGTACCCTCTGTCTATGTTGAAAGCGGCACATCTCTCTATCGCGTGTATTTCCGCTTGGAAGATACTGGCGAACTTGCCAAGGGGTTTATGGTAATTGAGTCGAGGTCCGCAGACTCCGGCCCCGGCCCCCTCCTCTGTAAGCGAACCGTCTGTGTACCACCTAATAGCATGTGTTTTCACATTATAGGTAGTTGACAAGTTGGTCCATTCTGCCTTATTGCTAAGCTCTATGTTAAAGAGCTTACTGAAGCTAAATTGCGCCAACTGCGCATCCTGTGGGTATTCTAACAGTGAGCCTGTGGCTCCTGCAGCCGATCCGGTTGCTAATGCTCCCGTTATCCTCATATGACTTCTGCTTGCGTTGTGTTTTATGTATATATGCAGCGGTGGAAGGCCTAGTAGAACGTCTAGAGCCGTGGAGGGGCAGGTGCGCATTGCGCCCGAGATGCACGAGCATGCAAGCCTCTGGAGTTTACCCAGTTGCTTTCTCGCACCTTCCCGGTCCATGCGTCCAGCCCAGACCACTGCTCCGTAGCACACCATGGGCCTTACCATAGCAGTATACATCCACATCAGAATCTTAGGTGAAAGCCCCCAGTTTTTTCCCGCAAGAGTTCTGCAGCTCATCAGGGCTAAAGTGCCCTTCCGAACAGCGTGCTCCACCTGCTGTTTCCAGAGGAGTGCACGTCCCTACACCAGTCCAGGCTTAGGGTGACTCTATCACATAATGTGCTCTCAAAATTCCCCTTGCAGATTATGGTTATGTCATAGGCATATCCTAGACATCGAAAGCCATTATCCGTAAGCTTAGCTAAGAGATCATCTACCACCAGACTCCAAAGGAGAGGTGATAGGACACCTCCTTGAGGACAGCCTCTGGTGGTTTGTGCTCTAATCGTCGAGTTGCTGACGGTTACTTCTGCTATGCGAGAGTCCAGGAGTTTGCTTAACCAGGACGTGAGCCCTGATTCAACTCCTCTACTCTCAAGAGCTCTGACCACCACGTCATGCGCCGTGTTGTCAAAAGCACCTTCTATGTCCATAAAGGCGCAGAGTGCGACCTCTTTTGCTTTCACAGACTTCTGGAGAGTGTTCACTAGGTCAAGCAGAGCTGACTTCGTTGACATCCCTGCCCTATACGCATGCTAATGTGCATGTAGTGGCTTGGCCACTAGGGTTGAAGTAATGGATAATGATAGAACTTTTCTGAAAATTTCGTCCAAATCGGTTGAGAAACAACGGAGATATTGAACTTAATCGATGGAAGCTAAGCCAGTATACCAAAGTCTTATATAAATTAAATATTTTTATTGCAACTGGGTTCAGGGTATCTTCTAGTCGGGCTCTCCCGAGACACCTAAAAAAAAAGTAAGATAAATGTCCATTATACAATCAATGGAACGCAAACTTTCGTATTCGGATGGCGGAAAAGATCATTCATAACTCTGCAAGTGGATGCTTTACTTTATTTGCGCCGACAGAAGACCGTTTGATATCGTTAAAGGGCGTGGATTTAAAAAATTGATGAAGAATGCGTGCCCATCATTCAAAATTCCAAGCGTTGATACGCTAAAAGCTCAATTGGACGATTTTTATACTATAATGCATAGTAAAATCCAAAGCACATTTGAAAATGTAGCTCACGTGGCACTAACATGTGATGTTTGGAGCGAGATGATGACTGTTACCAGTTATTTAGGAGTTACTGCTGATTATATGCATAATAATAGTCTTATTATGCGTTGCATAGCCACCGTTTTTCTAGATGAAAGGCATACTGGTGAAAACATAGCTGCAAAATTGAATGAAGTTTGTACAAGCATGCACATTAATACCGAAAAAATAACTGCGTTAGTGACAGACAACGGCGCGAACATAACAGCAGCTTCAACTATTTTTATTTGGAAAAACAAACACTTGCCGTACTTTGCCCACACAATCAATCTCATCGCTGAATCCTCAATGTCAGTTAATGACTTGAATTTATTAATCAGCAAAGTGCGTGACATTGTAAAATTCTTTAAGAGCAGTGTTATTGCCAGCGATGCGTTACGAGAAAAGCAAGCTCGCTCTCAACCTCTTAAACTGATTTTGGATGTAAAGACACGGTGGAATTCCGTTTGTTATATGCTCCAGAGATTTATTGAGCTAACGCCTATCATTTATCAAGTTTTAATGTTGAATGTTAAAGCAACGCCCACACTCTAAGCTTTAGAAATTCAAAATAGTAAAACATTGATGAGTATTAGAGTATGTTACCAAAGAGCTGTCGGGTGAACAATATGTGACCATAAGCAAAATTATACCGATGGTGAACTGCCTGAAGGCGCAGATTAATGATGTACCTGTGGCTGTAGGTGCGGACGCCGATGGTATGACAGTCATACATGCGGTAAAAAAGAAATGATTAAACAAATAGAACGCCGATTCGGACGCATTGAAGAAAACCACTTAATTGCAATTTCTTGTTTACTACATCCATTTAAAAGATAAGATACATAGCTTGTGCGAAATCAATTAATTTAATATGACAATGTATAACATCCAGTCCTAGTGGTCACTCGAGTGAAAATGACAGCGATTCTTCCATAGAATTAACATACGATTTTTGGAGTCATCATAAGGAGTTGGCGCACAATGAGAAGCGGAACAAAAAATCAAGTTTTGCAACAAACTTTTCATTTTTTTTTTTATTTATTTATGTAGAGCTATCGTATAATGTAAATTTACAGGCTAGCTTAGAGTTACGGAGCACTGGCAACTGAGGCCTTCAGCTCTGGGTTTTTTATTTACAGGAGTGTATTTACAGGGGGTGTATTTACAGGGGATGCTTAATGAGAATATGTGTTTGGGTTATGAACAATTGTTGGGTCGTGGTTTTTAAGTAGTGTTAGATGGAGTGGTAGAGGTTTGTGGTTTTAAGGTAGTTTAGGATGAGGGAAATGTTTGAGGGTGTAGGGTTGGATAGGAGTTGTAGTGAGTTGTTGCTGCCGAGGATACTTTGTCTGTGGGTGCTGTGTGCGGTGCATGAGTAAAGTATGTGTTGTATTGATAGTTGGTTGTTGCAGGCGGTACATATATTGGGGCTTTTATCTAAGTAGTGTGAGTAAGTGATTTTTGTGTGTCCAAGTCTAAGTCGGGTTGTTCTAATTTGGTCCATTCGGGAGGAGTTTTGAGGGTTGCATTTGAATAGATTATACGAGTTGAGTTTATTTGGGTTTATGTTTTGGTACCAGTTAGATGTTTTGTTTAAATTGGATTGGACTTTGGTTAGGTGGGTATTTTTTATGTATTTTTTTATGCCTTGTATGCTTATGTTTTCATAAACTGGGCTCGGATGGTTAGCTGCATTTTTCGCCGTGGCGTCGGCTAACTCGTTCCCTATTATACCTGTGTGTCCAGGTACCCATAGTAGTTTGAATTTAGGAGACGATTTTGAGAGTATTTGTCGTGCTAGGGAAGAATAATGTTCGGTGTTGTTGATGTTTTTTATTGCGTCTATGGCGGAGAGGGAATCTGAGCAGATGCAATATTTCCCACTTTTATTTTTTAAAAGTAGCAGAGCTTCGACGATTGCAATAATTTCGGAAGAGAATACTGAGGAGTAGTGTGGTAGGAGACATGTCTTTAGGGATTCTTGTTCCGTTGTGATAGCAAAGGTCGTGGTTCCGTTAGATTGTGATCCGTCTGTATATATAAAAGTGTAGTTGTGGTGTTCATTCTGTTTTTCTATGAATTTTGATCGGTATATTTCGGGTGGGTTGTTTTTTTTTCTGGAGTGCCGAAGGGATGTGTCTATTGAGGTTTGCTTAAGGTTCCAAGGGGGTGTCGCTTGTGTCACTATGGCTGTGGGTTGATAAGGTAAGCTGTGTTGTAAACAGAGTTCGATGGTTCGGTCTATTGTTGATTTGTATTGGGGGTGTTTTGGAGGTTTGTATGTTTTGAGTATTTTGGAAATAGGAGAGTTTCTCGCTGTAATCAGGGATTTAAAGAGGTTTGCTGTTAGTAATTCGCATCTGTCTTTGATAGAGGCAGCTCGGGCTTCGTAAAGGATGTTGTTTGTTGGTGTTGTTCTGAATGCTCCAAGGGCTAGTCTAAAAGCTGTGTTTATTGCTGATTTTATTGGGCGAATTGTGGTTTTTGGGCAGGAGCCGAAAATAGGAAGGGCGTAGTCTGCTTTTGCTATGATGGATTTTGTGACGTTGATGAGGGAAGTTGTGTTGCAATTGAATTTGGGACTTGAAAGGCATTTTATTATGTTTGTTTTCCGCTTGAGTGCTAGTGTTAGTTGTTCTGTGTGTGATTGCCATCTATATTTGTTGTTGAAGTGTAATCCTAGTATTTTTAGCGACGTTACGTCTTGGAGCTGGAAGTTTCCTGTCGTCACGGTGCATCTGCAGTTGTGTTTTCTGCACACATGCATGTGTTTGCATTTGGTGGTTGAAAGTTGTGCACCTGAGTAGTTGCACCAGTTTGAGATTGTTTCAAATATTGGCTGGAGGTTGATGTTAATGTTTTTCTTATTTTTTACGTTGACTATGAGATTGAAGTCGTCAGCGTAAGCGCATAGGCTGATATTTGGGTGTTGGGTTATCAATGTGGTTAGTTTGTTGTAGGCTATGACAAAGAGAACACCGATAGTGGAGATCCCTGAGGAATGCCATTGTAAATGGGTTGGAAAGAGGAGTATGCTGAGTGTATGCGGACTATTATTTTTCTGTTTGACATGAAGTTTCTGACGTAGTTAATTATTTTTGGGCCTGTTTTCCATTCTGTTAGTTGGTCTAAAATTGAGTGTATTCCTATTCTATCAAAAGCTTTTGCAAAGTCTAGTGAGATAATTGAGGTGTGTTTTCTTCTGGAGACAGCTCTGGCTATAAGATGGTCTACAAGTAATAGACTGTCTATAGCCGATATCCCCTTCTTGAATCCTGTTTGACTGGTTTGGATAAGTTTATCGTTTGTGATAAACCACCACAGTCGTTTGGCTACTATTTTGTCAAGGACTTTGGACAAACAAAGGTTAAGGGGTATGGGGCGGTATGCGTTAAGTGTGGTTTTGTTTGAGTCTTGTTTGAGAATTGGGATTATTATGCTGGTTTTGTAGGCTTGTGGGATGTGGTTCTTAAGAATTGCGTTCTGTAGTTTTATAATTCGGAGTTTGGTTTTTGTGTCAAGATTTTTTATCATTGTGTAGTTTACTCTGTCTAGTCCTGGGGTGTTTCCTTTTAGAGAGTTGAGTGCTGCTGAAAATTCAATGTAGGTTATTTCATTTTCTATTTCTATTGCTTTTTTTCTAGGGGTGTAGGTGTGGTTATGACTGTTTGTGAGTGATGCGTGTTTTGCATTTATGCAGGTTGGTGAAAAGTTGGTGTCAGATGAAGCATCTGCGAAGTTTTTGCAAAACAGCTCTGCAATTTCAGGTTTGTTGGTGGTGAATTGGTTGGTGGATGGGTTTAGGATGCTGTGAGTATGTTTAATTGGTTTGAGTCCACAAAGGCGCCTTATGTTGTGCCAGATTGTTTTGGAGGGGGTTTCAGGGGCTATTTGTGAAGTGAACTTTTGGGTGCTTTCTTTTATTGCTTCTCGGAGGGTGCGTCTAAAACGAGCGTTTGCTCTTTTGAAATCTATGATTTTTTCGGTTGAGATGTTGTTTTTAAGATTGTGCCACTTTTTCATTTTGTCGTTTCGTAATCTTTGAAGGTTTTTGTTCCACCAAGGAACCTTGTTTGCCTGTGTTGTGGGGTGGGATTGGGGGATTGATCTGTGGGCACTGGATATGATTATTTTGTGAATGGTGGCTGCTTCTTGGTTAATATTTGTGCTAGTTTGTAGCTGTGTTGTGTATTTTTCTGTTAGCTCAGAGAAGAGTTTCCAGTTGGCTTTTTCGGTGATGAAGTGTGGTCTTGGGGTTGTGGTTGTGGCGTGTGGTGTGTTGGATTTGAAGAGGGTGATAATAATGGGGAAGTGGTCGCTGCCAAAGAGATCGTCTTCCGTGTTCCAAGTGCTGTCGATATAAAGGGTTGGGCTTGTTAATGTAAGGTCGATATTTGTAAGTGTGTTGTGTGTGCTCAGGTGTGTTGGTGATCCGTTGTTTAGTAGGGTGTAGTTGGATTGGGATATGAATTTGTCGAGTGTTGTGCCTCTAATGTTATTTGTTTTTGAGCCCCAGCTTCTGTGCCAGCCGTTAAAGTCACCTGTGACTACGGTAGGTACATTAGACGCTTCTAGCACTGAGTTAAGGTTTTTAACCGAAAAAGCTTGGTTTGGAGCAATGTAGGCTGATATTATTCTAAATTTGA
Organism: Scaptomyza flava; assembly: GCA_030179655.1. NCBI lineage: Eukaryota > Metazoa > Arthropoda > Insecta > Diptera > Drosophilidae > Scaptomyza > Scaptomyza flava. Next base: position 1,288,497 of record JARNME010000188.1, on the reverse strand, counting down.
GCTTTGTCGTGATTTCTGCACATATTGCGTCGAAGTCGTCTTTAAGGTTGATTTCTCTGGCTTGTATGGATTTGTGAATTAGCAGAGCAACTCCTCCGTAGGAATTGGAGGTGTTTTTTGTTATTAGTGTGTAGTTGATGGGAATGGGTAAGTGATTAGTACATTTTATGTGTGTTTCTTGTAGGGAGATTATGTTAGGTGTGTGTTTTTTTATTATAAGTTGTAGTTCACTGTAGTTATTTGAGTATCCGTTGATGTTCCATTGAATGATTTTTAAAGACATAATATCAAAATTGAGAGAAGAGTAAGTATTTGTTATGTTTTACGAGTGAAATAAAATAACTACAGTTTTTTGGAAATTCCTTTTTAAATTGAGTCGCTATCGCTGTTGTTTGAGTTTTTGGACTTGTTTGAGGCTTTGGTTTTTGTTTTTGTGTTAGTTTTAGAGGCTTTGAGAGAGGTGGTGAGATTGTTGGATTTATCTTTGGAGTATATTTTAATTTTTAGGTCTTCGGTTAGGAGTGCGTTGTATGGTTTGTTTGCTGTGCTGGTGAGGTTGATGTTGTCAGTATCCATTTCTTCTGGTTCGGATCGGTGTGCGGATGATGTTGATGGTGTTGTGTGAGTTGTTGGATTGAGTGTGCCTTGTCTGTGGGATGATGGTGTAGTTATGATCGATTGGTGTTGTAAATGTGTAGCTCTAGATGAGGTTGTAGGTTGGGTGTTCAGCTGTGTGTTTGTAGGCAGGTGTATGTTTGGTGCTTGTGTTTTGGTTGATTGTTGTGTTGCATTGGTTAGGGTTTTGGCGTAAGATGTTCTCGCATGTTGTCCGTGCCGGTTGTGATAAATGTTGAGTGTGGTTTTGTGGTCTACTTTTTCTGTGATTTTGATGGCTGTTATTTCTTGTTGTTTTAAGAACGCGGGGCACTTGCGGTCGACGGGGCTGTGTTGGTGGTCGATGTCCGGGTTGTTGCTGCAGTTTAAGCAGCTTTTTTGGTTAAAGCATTTTTCATTTTCAAATGTGTGTTTTTCGCTCGAGCAGTTTACGCATGTTTCTATGCCTTTGCAGGCTGGAGTTGGGTGACCAAAACGGAGGCATTTTCTGCATCGCAGGGGTAGTGGGATGTATGGGCGGACGCGTACTGTTTCGTAGCCTATTCTTAGTTTTTCGGGGAGTTGGTGTGTTCCAAAAGTTATTATTATGAGTCCGGTTTCTGTGAGCGTGGTGTTGTTATCTTCGGTGTAGGTGTTTGTTGGTTGTTTTTAAAGTATTTTTTTGACTTCTGTTACATTTTGTGTTTTGAGTTCAAGTAGGATTTCGGATTCGCTTATGTTTCGCAAATCGTTGCTGTATATGACTCCCTTGGTGGAGTTAAGTGTTTTGTGTTCAGTGACAGTGATTTCTATGTTTGTCATTTGTTTTAGCTTCAGTAGTTTTATGGCTTGTATTGTGTTTTTTGTTTTGATTAAGAGTGATCCGTCTTTTGTTTTCTTGCATGTCTCGACTTCCCCATCGCAAGTGTAGTCTATGGTTTTTTTGATTATGAACGGTGAAACGTTGTCGAAGTTGTTGTTGTCGTTTCTTCTTATCGTAATGTATTTCGGTTCGCCGGCGTTTGTGTTGTTGGATTTTACTCCGTATGTTCTTATGTCAGGTGGTTCGTGCATGTTTGTTATTGTTGGGCAGTCGCCCGCGGTAACTGTTGATGCTGTTTTTGTTGTTGTGGTTTTACGTTTGCGTTTGGAAGACATGAAAGTGGTATATCCAAAACTATACAACATGGCACAGGAGCATTTGGGAATTCCTGCGACATCTGTGCCCTCTGAACGTTTATTTTCTAAAGCTGGGAGTACTATTACAAAAATTCGCAACAGACTTTCACCGAAACGGCTTGACAAACTGCTTTTTTAAGCGATTGTACGGAGGAGGAGTGGGATATTTAAAAAAGTGTTTTAATGTTTAATCCTAAATTGTGATTGACGGCAAAGCTACTAGTATAAGTAATTTGAAATTTACTTTTATTTAAAGCAAGAAAACATTTGCCCCAATTATAAATACTCGATACCTTGCAGCATCGAGACTTTCGTTTCGATGTTTTTATGAGTACGATGCTTTTTTTTATACTACTCACGAGTACATGATCGATACTTTACATTCGATATCGTGTGCCTAGATATAACCAGCGGCGTGTTAGGCAGCATAAGTTATATTTATGATATAAAGCATATTTTACTCATCTTCATGCTCAATTTCTAATTGCTTTAAATTTGAAGCATTAAATCTTATTTTGAGCATGCAAGCGAGTCGCTTTTGAGTCGCCAAGCTGTTCAAAGTAATCGTGCAAGCCGACGTCACGACAAAGAAAGCATATTTCAATCGCTGGCATGCTCAATTTTTGATTGCTTCAAATTTTAAGCGATTCATCACATTTAAGGCATACATGTGAGTCGTTTTCGAGTCGCGCTCTAATCGCACAAGCGATTAATCGTTTTTAAATCATCAAAATGAGCAGAAAGCTACTAGCAACCCCCAAAGTACTGCATTAAAAATTTTGGAGCCACGCCCACCCATTCTGCCCCCTGCCCCCCGTATTTTAAAGTCAAAAAAGCCTATATCTCCCACAGTTTTTGAGCTGTAGCCACCAAATTTGGTGCCAAGATAGGTGTTGATGACCCCCCAAAAACTGCATCAAAAGTTTGGATGCCACGTCCACCAATACTGTCCTAGCTGTCACCATCCGCCCCAACGCTTCGGCCAAAACGGAATGCGTGTATTTTCCAGAGTTGTGGAGGATAGCTGGCAACGACCCCCAATAATCTGCATCAAAGTTTTGGAGCCACGCTCACCCATTCCGCCCCCCTCTAGCAATTGACAATCCACATAGATCTGCAGCAAAAAGTTTGATACCATGCCCACCCATAAAGCCTCTTTCCCAACCTTTTACAAACCTTGAGCTAGAGTCACCAAACCTGGTATGAAGATAGCGATTGACATTCCACAAAGATAGCGATTCCATTCAAAAATTTGGATGCCACAGCCACCCATACAACCTCCAGCCCCCTCACCCCTTCCACAACCTCTTACAAACATTAATTTACATTTACAAAATTTAGAAGGGAGATGGCTGGTGGCATCCCCATCCGCATCGGAGAATCTTTTTGGCAGCGTACACCCCTGCCCTTTGCAATCAGGCCTCTTCTTATCGGTTTTAATACTGGTAACGAGTATACCGCAGTCCGACTGCAACGTTTCTACTTGTTTATATGATGCGGTTGATAAAAATATTGCCCTCTCTTTTGAACGAATGTGTCCCTAACGCTGCTCCGTTGTCCGTTTCTTCTAAACCCCCTTGGTTCACTCCAAGACTATCATTTTTACAAAATAATAAATCTAAATATTATAAAAAATAAATATTATAGGTCTTGCTTGACTGCTGAATTGTCTAAATACATTATAGCCAAGTCAAACTTTGCTATGAGAACTACCTTATTTGTTGCAAACGGCAATTGACGCTAAATCCTAAACAATTTTATAATTTTGTCAATTCAAAGCAAAAATCTTCCACTTTGCCGTCCTTCGTGCTTGGGATGGATAAATCTAGCAATGATAGCAAATCCGCTAATATTTTTTGCTAATTTTTGCCAATCAACTTACTCTTCTGCATCCCCTATAAGCATACCTTACCCTTATAACATTGCTTCTACAAATTCTATTCCTGTCCCTATCGTCTCTCAGTCCATTCTGCTTTCGACTGTAAATTGGAAACATTAATCACAAGGGACATAAATGATGTGACTCCACGATTATAGAGAATGTTTATGACCCTTCTAAAGTATCCACAAATCAAAATAGTGTACAAGCCAGGAAAGAATATTTTTTGCTGATTGCTTATCAAGGGCACAGTTACGAGATACTTCTGAAATAAAAGGAACAGCGGCTATTATTCACATACTTAGTTAGTCAGTTTGTATCTATGTGGATAATAATGACCTTAGTATTAAATTTATGAGTGAGGATGAGGAATATAACCGAATCTGTAAATTTTTTGAAAATGGTTGGCCAGGATATCATTATATAAATAATACTGCTATATAAATACAGTCGAAGGGTTTGAAAACTTGTGTGATTTAAGTAGATTTATTTAAAATACTTAGTAATTTTGGTTTGTATATGGTTTTTCCACTTCTCTGAAGCAAATACATATTCATTCACGTCATTTTTTCTCTTCACAAAATTGCGAAGTACTTTAACAGCTGAAGATTTTTGCTGCATTGTTGGTGTGTCCGTAACGATTGTATTAAGATCGTCGATGATCACAGAATAACCAAAACATAACACGAAAACAAAGCGGTAAATGAAAAAATGTGTTATTGTTTTGTTTTCGCATTCTTAACGTAATTCGTACATAAAATGAAACAATAACGACAAAATTCGTTACAGGGAATAGAAAACGCATGGGCGTACGAGCTACATCCTAAAAAAAATTCGTAATAAAGAAATATTCTCTATAGGGAAGTTTGTTTAATGGAGAACAAAACACACTGAAAGTTGAACCAAAAAGCAATGTTCGCCAAATTAATTCGGAAATTAATTATGGAAAACTTTTAAATGGAAGTTCGACTGTACAAGTCAGAGCTGCATTATGAAGATGGACTTCGTTTTGAGGATCATCGATTGGTTATTCTTAGCAAGCTTCAAAGAAATATGGCTAAGTGGCTTCATGATTCACATCTGGGGATTGAGGAAATACTGGTAAGGGCAAGAAAATTATACTACTGTCCTTCACTGGGAAATCGGCTAATGGAACTGATTCTAGAATGTACTATTTGTGAAAAGTTTAAAAGAAAAAAATAATGGTGTTCTGTAAAGTCGGTTTACTGACGATGGTTGAACGTGACAACGTCTTAAGAAAATACTGATGGATTGGTAGCATTTTTCAAAAGAAAATTTTAATTTCATTTGTTTAATAGATTTGTATGTATATAGAGAAGGAGGTAATTGGAAATCACAATAAAATTGATCAATACTTAAATAAAATTTATTGTTTAAATTTCTACTCAATCGTAAAAATTTACATTTTGATTTTATTATTTTAATAATATAATTAAATTTTTTCAATTAGTTACTTAATTATTTTTGCAAATTTAATTGTAATTTTTTATAAAAAAGTAATAATTTTAAATAATTCATTATAAGAATAAACAATGATTAAATTATTGTTTATAAATCTTACATTTAAAATTTAAAATTTGAAAACATTAAAATTTTCGTAAATCTAGTTTTTAAAAAGCCCGCCTCAATGTGTTTGATATTGGAGAAAATGTTCCCTTTGACGGATGGCTGGTCCAACCTGTCATTTCAGACACTTAATTTTGTCAATTATAGCATAACCTACCTGCCGATGCTATTCATTTTAATGATGAAAGCACGAATATTCGACAATATATCACTTAATATATAATAAATATCGAAAGAATCATTACCTTTATCGCTGTAATTATCGTTGCTATAAACAATTGACACCACATTCACTTTTCACTGCACTTGATACTCGATCAAAACATGTAAATGTACTATAGAAGTCTGATATGTTGGTCTGTTAGTGTGTGCGTGTGTGTGTGAAGCAAAACATAGTTGGACTTGACGAATGATGAATGATGAAGTTGGATACCTTAACCAGCTTATTTTCCATATTAATAAATTAAAAATTTAATATTATTAAACTATTTTAGTAATTTCTCATTTGTTTGCTATGCGCCAACTTATACATATCAAAATATGCAACTATTTCAAATATATTATGGAACTACATATCCACAATAGCACTTATATTTTAATAGGGTGTTCAACATCATCATTCTTGTTGTTAAAAAGCAGAGCTGTGTGGCTCGACCGTCCGCTTCTCTGCCACTGCACCAATACTCATTTGCAGGCAGAAATATTGTTGTACAACAACAACATATTATTTCAATATAAGAACGCCGTTCTACTGTCTGTGGAATACACCGACAGAGATTAACAGGTTTGCATGTCAGAGCGTTGTGGTTCACTCAACCCGCGTCTATAGATGTTTACACATACAAACAAAACACTTGCACCAATACACTCTCATATAGCTCACACCAATAGCGTATTGCTCTGCAAGCATTTGCACCAATACACTCTCATAGAGCTCACACCGCGCCTCAGAGCGAGGTACCGCCGCATGAGCGAGGTAACGCCGCATGAGCGCGTTAACGCCGCATGAGTCATGTTTTTTCGTGCGTCCAGCCGGCTCTATCGAATTATATGACGTTGTCACGTCAAAATCAAAACGAGCCATTAGTCCAGGTGCAAAGCCCTATGTATCCATTTAGCATTGTAGCAATGGACTTGTTTGAATACGCAGGTTGCGACTATGTACCAGCACTGAGCAGAGAATAATATAGAGGTCTCATGCCGTGCAGCGAATTTTATCATCCTGCACCCGTGCTATTGGATGCAGAGAGGTTTGCAGGACTCTCATTGCAAGCTGTGCAGAAAAAGCATACCGCGCATACCTGCAAGTCATTCTGTTTCTTGCTTTGCTTCTCTCTGGTAGAAGTGCGGCTGCATACACACACTGACTACGTGCTCGCTCACATATGAACGCATACATACAAGCAACGGTCAGATCCAGAGACGGGTGCAGGTTAACATTCGCTGCACGGCGTAAGACCTCTATATTATTCTCTGCTCAGTGGTATCAATCATTGATTCATATTCCAACTACCTGGTGGAATTTAAACTGAACAATAAGACGTCGAAGCAAATAATTGATGTTATTATGCAAGCATTAAATTTGCTTGGATACCCATTAATTGTAAGGTGTGATAATAGTCCGCTTAATTCTAGTGAATTTCAATCGTTTGCAAAGGAATATAATATAAAATTTCGCTACTCTATCCCTGTGTATCCTCAAAGTACTAGATTGGCTGAAAAAGGAGTAGCTATAGCAAATGGAATTTAAAAGCGATGTTTTGAAGGACAGGAGACAGGAAAATTTCAATATAGAATATTGGAATATAATACTTCTACAATAGCTAGTATGGGGGTGACACCTACTGAACTTTTCTTTGGAAGGCTGGTTAAGACCAAAATACCTATTAAGCAGGATTTATTAAAAAGAAAAAATATATTGGAAGAAGATATTCAAGAAAAAATTAATATGATAAAAGAACAGCAAAAATATTACTATGATCGAAATGACAAATCATTTCCAATATTAACTGTTGGGGAAATGGCTATATTTAAAAAAAAAAAATGGAAAAGGATGCTTCGTATATAATTAAGGACTCATGTGAAAATTATTATAGACGAAATCGTCGATTTATTGCTAAGACGAAAAATTATTCCCATGATAGTTACCCACAATTTGAAAAAAATTTCAATTGGTTAATCCATCAAATCAGATCATTAGTCCTGTGGAAAATGTAGTTGCAGATGATTTATTTGAATTGAATGAGTATATAAGTGATTCAGATTTAAATTATGAAACAGCAGAAAGTATTGAGTCTAATATAAGTTTTGTAAATCATGAATGAGATGCAAATGATACAGAGAATGAGGAGGAACAGAATTATAAAACTAGAAGTGGGCGTACAGTAAGACCTCCTGAAAGATATGGTTTTAAGTAATACAAAATTATGTATTTAATATAAAAAAAAAATAATAATAATAAATAAAAAAAAATTTAACGTATAATAAGTTGCTAAAAATTACAATTAGTAATTTTTTAAGTTTTGGTATTTTTTAGTATTAAGTCAGTTGAGTAAGAGCTAAAAAGCAGAACACATGTGTCATGTTTAAATTGTTAAACATTGAAAGTTATGACTGTAACACAACGCTTCGCTAAAAATGGGAATGCGTATATTTATATTTATTAGTGTTTTATACGGTGTTTACACCAAGGCATACTTATATATATAAGTATATAAGTATGCCTTGGTTTACACTAGCACTGCTTATTTGAGTTATTGCGTTAAGGGCAATAAGCAGCTTTTTCCCCATACAAAAAGTAGTGGTGACAAAAAGTTGAGTTAAGTTTGGATGCAGTTGCTTTTACTCGATATACATCCGGTTTACTCAAAAGTGCTGCCCATTTAAGTATAAATCGGTTATATTTTTGAACTGTCACCACTGGTGCTAGTGTAAACACCACACGCAACTACACAACTAAAAAAATATAAATTATCAAATTAATTAAATTATGTCTCAAAAAAATGGTAAGTAAGTGCTGTTAGCACTGCTATAATATATTTTGAACTCGTTTCAACCAAATTATAGGCTCGGTTAGGAGATTTTTGTGGTCAACTGCTACCACACACACTTTAATTGAGTTAAGGCCTCTACGCAGATGCTAGTACATCGCCCGTACCGTAGAAACTTCATATAAAAAATCAGTCTCGTACATCACCCGTACCGTATTACGAAACTCTGGTATGCAGCTCTGTTAGTTACAAGCAGTAGCTTAGTGTTGAACAATGAAAATGTTAAATAAAAGCTGTGCTGTTGTTACTGATGGAATCAATGTTCAGCAATTGTTTACGGGCCTTAAAAGTGAAACAAGATGTCGGCAAACAAAAGTAGATTCGAAAATTTTAATAGGGATTCGGAGAAAATTGCTTTAATAAAGGCTATGGAACGTCGGACAGTCTTGTGGGGCATTACGAGCAAGTTGCACTTCATTAACGAAATCGTTAAATGCGCGTGGGAGGAAATTGTCGGGCAAGAGCTGGCATTTACATTTTTTGGAAAATTTTAACAAAGTTGACCTAATTTAGGCTACAATAGAGCCATACTTATTGTTTTGGCAGTCAATGCTGCGCAAGAAGTATTGAATAAAAATATATTAATTAATTAATAAGATACAATTTAAATAACATATTAACAGGATTGTACTGCCACTGATCTATTACAAGGTATAGATCAGTAAGGTGAATTTGCTTTGAGTCTTTTGAGTGATTAGCATAATCTTTGGTAATCTCAGCTCTGCCCATCAAATATGGGTTCACTAAAATGCTTCTTGGTTTTGCAGCCTGCCTTTTTTTTACCAACCGCCAGCAGCAGGGCGTTAGCTGTACCAATAAGTATATAGTTATTGGTTGTACTCAATCACAAAAGTAGCGCGCTTTGGAAGTGAATCATTATTTTGAATTTAAGTGCACAAAACACAGTTGCACTTGCGATTAATTAAGAGAAAGTTATCGACCAACCGCCACAATATGTGCATTTTTTAACACTGCTCGTTAAGGTCCGTAAAACTCATGTATACGGTTAGGGAGCTGTACGAGGCTCATGCGTACAGGCCTTTATGGCAGGAAAATACTGACGGATTTCGTAGAGCACGCAAAAACTCACACATACACACATGTATATAAGAAAATCGCGGAAAAAATGAAAGAATTTGGACCGTCTCACTTTGAGATTAAAAACAAATTAGAGAATCTTATGAAAAAGTACAGGTCAGTTTGAAATAAGCAATGTATCCTCCCAAAAACTCAGTTATATAATTATTAATATATATTTATAGATCTGAACGTGCTTAAGTGGGAGCATAAGGTAGCACTTCCTCAACCTGGGAGTATTATGATAATTTGGCGAGTGTTCTCCACACTTCGAGCGCTTTGGAATCCAGTCCAATTGATAGCACAGGTGATACATTGCATTAAAACAGTATTAGATATTTGTATTAATAATCAAAATTAAGCAGACTTATCCCACCTAATCGAAGAGGACCACAGCAACTTACTAGAAACGGACACCTCAATAACAGAGATGCCTTCACATAAAAAGCCACGACGAGTAGACGACGGTCATGGAGCGTATGGCAGAAGAGCTGAAAATTTTCAAAAATAAATGATAGAAATAATGAGGGCCAATAAATGATAAAAATAAATGACATTTTGTTATAAATTCAATTTTTTTATTTAAATGGAATTATTGCTGAAGAAATTTATTGCTAGGGCTTGGCTAATTGTTCCAGCACTTGGATTCATATTTCCAAGCCAAACCTCAAACTCTGGCTGATCATTTTAGTGTGCATTTTGAGCTTCACGTTGCCGAAGAGTTCCCTGCCATATTCTTTGCTCTCATCATCATAGCGTTGTTTTGCTCCATCGCAGATAAAATCATGCATAATTTCTTATTATCCATTACTTTTTAAATTTGTTGAATTAAATTTTTTGACTTTTACAAACTCTAAGCAAAACACAGCTGTTGACGCTTAACGCAATAACTCACTTTTGAGCCAATGTTAACACCAATTCTGAGTTATTGCGTCGATGACGATATCGATAGCAAACTCACTGTAGTGTAAACATAGCATTAGTTTGAGTTGTGCAAAACTTATTTTATGCATACAAACTTAAATAATTTTTGATACAGTTTCGGACGGCAAGATATTCTATTAGCTTGGACTGCGAATGTTGAGATTTGAATTCATTCCATTTTTATTGTCATTTAAAATGGCCGGTTAATATACATAATGGCTAGAGTGTTACTATGAAAGCGCTAAGCATTTAATTTGTACATGCCTTGTTTTTTTGTTCATTTCAGGAAGTTGAAGAACGCTTTAGAAAAGCAATGATAACGAATGCCCAGCTAGACAACGACCGCTCATCTCAAACCTATGAAGTGAAGCTTCTGAAAGATAAAGATGAAACGATGCAGGAGGCTATTGCACAACTTCAGCGCGAACTTAAAAATAAATTAAGGGATTGCAATGCTCTTAAACGAAACTTGGACCGCACAACACTTGAATTGAACCTGGTACAAGGCCAGCTAACTGAACGCGATTCATTAATAGCGGAACATGGCCTTGTTATTGTTGCTATTGAAAATACTGATGGTAGTGATGCCAAGCGGGCTCTAGTCAGTATTGAAAACGCAAATACCTTGGCGACAATGCATGGTTCGTTGGGTAAGTATTGACAAGAATGACTAAAGATTAAACATGAATGAATTTATCTATTCCCAGATGTAAGACTAAAAAAGCTGACAGGAGAGAAGGAACGGCTTTTAATCGAAATGCAAAATATGCGTGAACAGTTAGATGCGTATAAATGTGAAGGCCGCGGTGGACGGTGTTGTTCATTTAATGGCCCAGTGGGTTATGAAGATGATTATGAACTTCAAAGTAAGTCAAAACCGGCCATTTGCGCACGGCTTGTGTGTCGTAATCGTGGTGCAAGCAACGCAATTCACGATTGGAAACTGACTTATTGTCGCACAATTTATAGGCAAAGAAATGCACACGATTCATCCGCTGCATTAGCAGCATTCATGCAGAATGGCGTTATTTCTTAAAATCAGTAAATATTATTGTTGTTATTATTGATTCTTTGAAAATAAGCAAAAAGGGTACATTTGGATGAATGCGCTGAACACGATCTTGTTTTCAGAATTTATGAATCACGTTAGGCTTCGGCCACGCACTGAGCGATTAGCGACTGAGCGACGCTCTCTCGAGCGATGTCAGCGAGCGATCGCTCTGGGTGAAGTGGCCACATGTCGAGCGACGTCGCTTAGGTTGTTTACTTATTAAAATGCCTTCATCAAAATTAATTATGAAAAGTTTGTGCAAGAGCCGTATTTTCCGTTACAGGCAATTAAAATATTTGCAAAAAAGAAGATTTGGTGTTCACCCTATAAACCAATCGAGCAAGGTTGAGAGCTTTACAGATAAATTCAATGAACGGCTATCAACTGCCCGTAAATGTATTGAATGTGAGTTTGGTATGCTAAGGAAAAAATGGCGTATATTGCAAAAAGAAATTGAGACACAACTAAGCACAGCTATAAACATAATAAATGTGCTTGCATTTTGCATAATTATGTAAGAGAGAGGGATGGAGATTCGGATCTTGATTACATAAACACAACAACAGAAATAAATGTTGAACTTATTGCTCCAAGAAGTGTTATTGGTACTGAAGAACATTCGCAATCCAATAGAAGCGGACAATTAGCAATAAATGTCAGAAATGAGTTAACTGAATATCTGTGGGATTTCAGTCATTAATTTTCATATTTGTCAATCAGTACCAATAACACTTCTTGGAGCAATTAGTTCATCATTTTTTTCTGTTTCTAGAGTTTTTTTTGTAAAAGCTGCATTTGCACCAAGGTATATTTCGTTAGTAGCTTAATAAATATATTTTAAGTGTTATTTAATAATAATATAATTTGTTGTATTTTATTATCAATTCACATATATATATATACATATATATATTTATATATATATATTTCATATCTTTTCTTAATACACCTTAAAAAATTAACTTTTCTGAACAATCACATATTACGCCTACTTCATTCCATTCCTTATCAGTAATTTTTTGTTTTTGTAGTCTTTATTTGTGTCATTCCATAAAACACAGCGGCCTTGAACAGCCGAAATTAAGCTTTCAGCACTGATTTTCTGCATTGCGTTCATATAATCGCTCAGCGACGCACTAAAAATTAGAACCGATTCTAGCGCTGAGCGACGTCGCTTAGTCGCTCACGATTTTCGCACGTCGCTCAACAGCTGCGTGGCCGCTCGTATGGAGTTTCATATGTTTTAATTTTTAACGTCGCTCGAGAGAGCGTCGCTCAGTCGCTCAGTCGCTCATCGCGCAGTGCGTGGCCGAAGCCTTAGCATTGTGGGTAAAGACTTGCTTGAAGCATCTTAATGAACTTAAAATGCTTGAGCCGTGCACTACAAAGCTCGTAAATGTTTAACCACAAAAATATTACCAATATTTCAAATAGTGAGGTCAAAGATACGCCTGGTTATTCCAGAAAGCAAATTGTTTTTTGTTTTTATATTCGTTATATGTACCGGACCAACTAGTTCTGTCTTTAACCCAACTATTTGAAATATTTTTAATAGTTTTGTGGTTTGTCTAATATGCAGTCAAAAGTTGTTCAACTTTCGTTGGTGACGTGGGAAAATTATTGTTTTCTTGTTTCTGTGAACGCCGTTTTATTTGGTAAAATTTGTCAACATTTCGAATCGTGATCGTATGTTGTATTAACGATATTGATTTAAATTTGCATACATAAATTACGAAAATGAGTTAATATTCGGTTATAAAAAATGCGAGTGCATTTATTTGTGGTTTTATTAGAACTAATTACAATATTGTCTTATGATTTACCACTTAACCAACGCTGTTCGCCGTTCGCACCTGTAGAACGTTGCAGTATGAGGGTGTCCGGTTGCATCCGCCTGTCCCACGGTAAGCCGCTGCTAATGTTTGGTCAGCGCTCGTGGCTTCTTGCGCAACCTGTGTCTGCGCGTGATTTGGTAACTGCTTGTGTTATTGTTATTATGTTACTGTTGAGTCTCATCATCATCATCATGGCTTGGCTGTCTGCATACTGGTTGAGACTTTAACTCTTCCTCCTTTAAGTGCGTGCTTTATCGGTCGCTACATGAACTCCTTCTAGAGCCTTTTTGCTTGAAGTGTTATCTTCGCTTATTTTTCTCTTCTTCGCTGTTGTTTCTCTCATTCTTCTGATGAGTTCAATGACTAGTCCTATTATAATTAAAATGAGAGTGTCCTGTAGAGTTTCTTTGGCTCCGAGTTTCTACAGTGTCTTTGTGTTGTTTATATTTAGTTCGTTGATAATCTGTAGCGAAAGAACTTCATCCAGTCTAGTTTTTTCTACAGAAAGCTAGAACAGGAGTGGCTCTGGCTCCGCGGGTTGGATATCTTCTTTTTTGTAGATCCTCTCGTTAATTTTGACTGTGGAGTTCAGCATTAGCGTACCCAGAAGTATCTTCTCAAATTCGTGTTGGTTTTTAATAACACTGCGCAACAGCCATTTTGGTGCCGGGGATTTGTCAGCTGATTTTATGAAAACTTGGTGCGCTGATTTCAAAACTGCAATCAGTTTTTCTCTAGCAGCTCTTTTTGAGATATGCCTAATTCAACATATAAGAAAATACATACCTGTGTATACCTATACACATACATACATCTGTATGTATTCATGCTTATACATTTATAAAGAAGTATAAATATATATATTTTTATAGAATATAATATATACATATACAGTCCGTCCTCGATAGTGTGAACACCCGATAGTGTGTGAACAAAATATTTTATTTCATTCATTTAAATTGCTTTTTCGCTTCGAATTTTGTAAGAACCGTTATAACGGGTTCTGCGAATTTATACGTACAGGCTTACATCGATGGTGGTAACAAAATATTTTGCTCACACAATAACAATGAAACTCAGATCACGCAGGCAGGCAATTCAAAACTCAACTGGGCACATGTGACGTCACGCAAACAGCTGGAAAGTAGCTCTTTTGTCGCTTCGACTTTTGTACGAACCGAAATGATCGTAAGTTGAAAGAGTAAATCACATGAAATTGTGCATTGAAATAATTTAGTTTAAAAGTTACTTCAAATTTAAAATTTCGAAATATTGTTATATCAATGGATCGCAGAAGACAATGTTTACAAAAAGTTGATACATTTTGCTTTATATGTGGAGAATTTGTTCTAAAGGAAAATAGTAGAAAGCCGATTTCTGAATTTGTCAAGAAAGCATATTTGGCGTATTTTGGTGTAAAGCTTGGTGACCAAGATAAACCTTGGGCTCCACATATAGTTTGCAAGACGTGCATTGAGCATTTACGTCAATGGAGTAATGGCAAGCGTAAATCTTTGAAATTCGGAATTCCAATGGTTTGGAGGGAGCCAAAAAACCACCATGATGATTGCTACTTCTGCACAGTCAATATTACTGGGACTAATAGAAATATTCGCAACAAGTTGAATTATCCTAATTTATCTTTTTTGTCATGACATCGGCGGGCTTTTGACTGAAATGGGAATTTGCAAGTATGAGTCAATCAATTGGCGCCTGTTTGTAGACAGCTGTACGAGAAGCTTGAAATGTGTTTTACTGCACAATGGTAATAAACATGCAGCAATACCAACTGCTCATTCAACTAAATTAAAGGAGCAATATGATACCATTGCATTTGTGATGAAGAAAATTAAATATAACGAAAATCAATGGCAAATTTGCGTGGATCTAAAAATGGTTAATTTTCTCCTCGGCCAACAAGCCGGATTCACCAAATTCCCGTGCTTTCTATGCTTGTGGGATATGCTAAACAAGAACACTGGGAAAAGAAAGATTGGCCAGTCAGAGAACAAATGGGTTTTGGCGTAAAGAACGTAATTCGTAAACATTGCAAGAACGTAATTCGTAAACAATTAGTTGCACGAGAGAAATTAATACTTCCCCCACTCCATATAAAGCTAGGTTTGATGAAGCTAGTTATAAAGGCGATTGATAAAAATGAACAGTGCTTTACCTTCATCATAAAAAAGTTACCTGGAGTAAGTTTAGAAAAGCTTAAGGCTGGCATTTTAGATGGTCCTCAAATAAGGCAACTACTTAAAGATCCTCATTTTCTAAATTCTATGAATGATGTAGAAAGGAGAGCGTGGACTTCATTTGAACAAGTGATCAAAAACTTTTTGGGTAACAACAAGGCCAGTAGCTACAAGACTTTAGTAGGAAACATGCTTGAGAGCTTTAAAGCTCTTGGATGCAACATGAGTATCAAACTTCACTATCTGCACAATCATTTGGATAAGTTTCCAGAAAATTTAGGAAGTGTCAGCGAAGAACAAGGTGAGCGATTCCCTCAAGATTTAAAAGTTTTAGATGATCGTTACCAAGGAAGATGGGACACACACATGATGGCAGATTACTGTTGGAGCTTAGCACGTGATTGTACAACAGAAACTCACTCAAGAAAGTCGAGAAAAAGCAAATTCATAAATGTTGATTGAACGTTGCATTTTTAAATATAATTAAATACTGAACAATACATAAATAAAAGTTTCTGTTACCAAAAATTCCAAGATTGTAAAAATAATTTCTTCTAATGAACACAGTCATAGGCTAAAATCGTGGATTGATATATCTTAAAAACTAGAGCTGCTAGAGAAAAACTGATTGCAGTTTTGAAATCAGCGCACCAAGTCAGCTTATAAATCCCTGGCACCAAAAACTTTTGTTGGTTCTGTGAGCCAGTGTTATGGAACATTCTGGTTTCTTAAGGTTGAGCAGTGCATAAAGGCAAGTGTCGTTACTTAAATCTAGTAATTTATCTCTATTAAAAATTGTCCTATCATTATGATTTTCGCAATTTCCTTTAATAGCATATAGTTCATTCTTAAATTCTGACAAATTTTTATATAAATTATTATGTGGGCTTTCTTTACAGCTTTGACTTTGAGTGTTCTACAATCATCTGAACTTATTGTCGGGAGACTAATTATATAAATTAAATCTTTAGTGTTTGTGGCGAGTTTAACTTCGGCAAATTCTAAAAGTTTTTCTATGTTAAAAAAAATGTATTTTCTTTTTTGAAAATTTGTACTACTATGTCGGTTTCTATGGTTGGATCCAGTGTCGATGAGAAAATTTAGTACTTTGCCGGCCCCCGTTTTACATTGGAAGTAGGGTAACGAGGAACGATTCAAGCTAAAAAATGTAGCTCGGACATGTCGGTTGTCTCGACTAGGGTGTCATCGCTTGCTAAGGTTTCAAATTCGTATGGAAATTCGCGAGTATCTTTGCTTTTCCATTGAAGCACAATAATTTTGTTCGTCTACGTAACGTGCATAGGCGTCATCGTAGCCGCTAGCGTATGCTTCGACATAAGCACTAGCTTCGCCGTCAACTTGATCGTCCGTGACCTGCCCTAATGTTTCTTCAGTATTTATATGGAATTGTCTTTGGAATTTGTTTGGCATTTGATCTGCCCTTAAAGATAATGGTATTTTTTTCAGCGAAATAGTTCTTGTCCGGTCTGTTCATGTAGTTGATGTTTTTTGTCCTGACAGACGAAAAATCTCCATCGGTTGTAGAGGCGGATGTGGTTTAGGGGCGGATGGCCTTGGTAGTACATTAAAAAAGTGTTGTGGTTGTTAGTACGTTTGTCTTGGGGCGAAGCTGGGTGGTTGTGAATTAAAAGTGGGTTTTGGTGGATAATATAGATTTAGATTAAAATTGTTTCTTGAGGGATGCTAGATCGGAATACATGTTGATTATTGAATTTTTGAGGTTGCTGAATATTCCTTGGTGGTAGAGAAGAAATTTTGTTAGGGTTTACATTATTTCTGATAGATTGATTTTCGATAAGTCGACACAAATGAAGAGCGTGTTTTAGATCAGTTGGTTCTTTAATGGCGAGCAATCGGGGCAAATCCCCATTGAGTCCTCTTACTTTCATCTAGGGCTTTGTCCCTGTAGATCTTTGTGAGGGCTTTCAATGTTTCTGACGATGAATCATGGTTGTTTATTTGATTCAGAATTAAAGACAGATGATAGTAAACCGTCTGGTAAAATTCGTCGATAGATTTGCCGCGTTGCCTGAGGGTGTATAATTGGTATTCTAGCGTCTTAAGATCTCTGCGGTCTGCAAAATGATCCGTAAGACACTGCGCACTGCACTATAGGGTATCAGCAATCTGGTTTCTTTTTGGAACCGCGAAGAAAGTTTAGTTTACTGTATATTCACAATCTTTGGGTTTGATTGCTTTATACTCGGTCGCGCTCACTGGTCACATTATGCACTTCGCGAATAGTAGCTATTTTTTTCTAGGTACTCTTTTCACAGTCCCTGCTCGGGCGCCAATTACGAAAATGAGTTTATTTTCGGTTAAAAAAAAAGCGACTGCATTTATTTGTGGTTTTATTAGAACTCATTACAATATTGTCTTATGATTTACCACTTAACCTACGCTCTGTCGGCGTCACTGTTTATGCTGCCGCTGCCGTCAATACCGCTGCTGTTGTTGGTCCCACGGTCGCTGGCCTGTAGAGTGCGCACTCAGCGCACGTGGCTTCTCCTCTGTGCCCTCTGCCGTTCGCACCTGTAGAATGTTGCAGTATGAGGGTGTCCGGTTGCATCCGCCTGTCCCACGGTAAGCCGCTGCTAATGTTTGGTCAGCGCTCGTGGCTTCTTGCGCAACCTGTGTCTGCGCGTGATTTGGTAACTGCTCATAATGCTTGTTTGCTGCAGCAACATAGTAAAACGATTCGATCAACAAACCAAGATTTTATTTTGTGTAGATTGTGCGATAGCGTGTTCCACATGAAATGTGCTGGCTTTACTGACAAAATCAGGGACTGCGTATTTGCTGACACGTGCCTTAAATGATATTGTGAGAACTGCAATGTGGTGGGAAAGAATCTTCTCAATTCATGAGGCAGACTGTCAGTCCTCACCACCCAACCCTTTCTGGTGCCTACCTTTCCGTTTCAACAGCTTATGTGCATAATAATCCTTCTGTACAGCTGTAGCTCACAAGCCCCTTGTTGTTTTGTCTCTAATTAAATTTATATTCGTGCATCCGAAACTTCATCGGATGATGTTAGTGTCTACGTTAAAAGTTAAATCGATTCATCACTTATTATTTTTGAAAAGTTTAAATTCAAACATGCCAGAAGCATATCTTCGTTCAAGTTGAGTGTTCCGACCGAACTTTTCTCGACAATTCGTTCTGCAAAGTTTTGGCCACCGCAGCTCGTCGTGAAAAAGCATGTGAAAAGGCGAAATAATAATAATAATGGTATTAGAATTAGCGAAGCACCGCCTATTAACCACACGGTTGTCTCCACCTCTGCAGCAAAAAATTAACCAAAGTACTAAACTTGTCATATCAAAATGTAAGGGGTCTTAACACTTAACTTGCTAAATTATATGTTAACAGCTAATCATTTGATTCACTCACAGAAAGCTGGTTAAAATCCGATATTTCTGATTATTTCGTACTTCCTTCTTAATATAACATGTACAGATTAATTTTTATGATCTTCCGGAAATGGAGTTTACATGTGTTAAAATATTATTTAGCGATCGTTTATTATATGTTGCTTGTTCCTGCATTCCTCCTCTAGGTGCCCTGCAACGTTTTTCGTCATTGTTGACAGATATGGATAATCTGATAGGATTGAATTACCAGCCACATCTGATGATTTTATCGATGTTCTTCTGAAATTGGTCTTATCTCTTACCTCTAGGTGCCCTGCAACGTTTTTCGTCATTGTTGACAGATATGGATAATCTGATAGGATTGAATTACCAGCCACATCTGATGATTTTATCGATGTTCTTCTGAAATTGGTCTTATCGCAAGTTAGTTGGGTGCGTTATTGTAGTGATAGAATGCTAGATTTAATATTTGTGTTCGATACGGATTCCATAAATGTTTGTTGAGTGCCCCCTCTAGTGTTTCCGGAAGATACCTACCCTCCAAACTTAAAACCGTTCGAAATTCTTTACTGTCATCTCATAATTCTTTAAAAACCTTTTGCTTTCTTAAAACTTACTTTAATAAATTTAATGATCCACTTCATCTTACTAATTCGTCTCAGCTGTATTCTTAGCTTCCATTGCCATATATAATAAGACATTGAATTCGCTTTTGATAACTGTGTTCCCCACCTTGGTTTACGTGAGAACTATCATAATTAAAAACGTGAAGACAAGATCTTATACAAAATTTAAAAAATCTGAGAATACTATAGATTTATCTTCATATACTATAGCATAGTCTAATTGCATTTCTGTTAACACATATTGTTATAATAATTATCTTAATCGTTGTAGATTAAACTTTTCACGTGACCCTAAACAGTTTTATAAATTTGTTTACTCTAAACGTAAATCTTCATGCTTGCCATTCTCAGTTTACCTTGATAATACAATAATAAGTTCCGATCAGGCAGTAGCTGATCTAAATATGTGCTAAGTATTTTTAATCGGTATATTCATCGAGTTTATATAGTTGTTGTGATTCTACTACCCTTTTTAAGTTCTAACGTCAAATTGCATATGTGTCCCAGTTATTACTGACTGTACGCTCCTAAGTGACCTCAACTCTATCAAATTTGGCTCCTTGCCTGGTCCTGATGGAGTGCAAGGTTGTATTCTGCCATTCCGAAAGTCTTTGAAAAAATTACATTTTCTCAATTCAAAAAAATATTTAGTTCAATTATATCGCCTTATCAACACGGTTTTGTTAGGCTTAGATCAACTACCACTAACCTTCTTGAATTCACTTCGCATGTTATCAAAGAGTTTCGGGGTAAAATGCAAAATGACGTTGTTTTCACCGATTTAAGTAAGACATTTGATTCTGTTAGTTATTCTCTGTTGCTTAAAAAAAATAAATATTATTGGATTTCCAGCTTTCAGAGTGCTTGTGTGGTCGCACAAAAAATTGTTTTTAAATCATCTGTATCTAAACCTATTTTTGTGACCTCTGGTGTTCCCCAAGGGAGTCCTTTAGGACCTTTGCTACTTAATCTTTTTATTAACGATATTCTAGCAGTTATTACTAACTCTCGTGTATATAAGTTTGCTGATGATGTTAAGCTTTGTTTCACTTATAGGGATACTTCTTTAGGTGCGTTGTCGGCCTGGTGCCGCTATAACATACTGAATTTAAATTGTTCAAAATGTAAAGTCATGTCTTTTTGTAGAAGGACCCCTTGCTTGATGTTTGCCACACGTCAGCGTGTTTTAAATTAATGATTTAGGCATCATTCTTGATAGGAATTTAAAGCTTGACTCTCATATTTCGTCTATGGTCAGTAAGGCCATTAATGTCATTGGCTTGATCAAGCGATGGTCGAAAGAGTTTAATGGTCCCTACATCACTAAAACGCTTAAACATCCATAGTACGTCCCATCGTGGAATTTGGATATTGTGTGTGGTCCCCGCAATACTCGATTCACCAGGATAGAATTGAATATGTGCAGAAGAAATTCCTTTTGCTTACCCTTAGAAGTTTTAACTGGGTTCCTGGAGTTGACTTACCCCCGTATTCAAGTAGACTCCTTTTGATAAATCTTCCCTCCCTGTTAAACCGTAGAACTATGCATAGAGTATTATTTATTGCTAACCTACTTAACGGTGAAATCGACTCATCATTTCTATTGAGTAGAAGTAATTAAATGTCCCAATTAGATTTTTACGTAACTTTTTATTCCTTAGCCTGGATCGTTCTCGATCAACTATCTAATTCATGAACCATTTCGTGTTGTGTGTTCTGACTATAACAAACTTAATTTTCTTATCTCTTTGGAGACCTCAATTCCTGTAATAAAACGATCGATCCTTATTTCTTTATCTAACTACTAATCTAACGCTGGTCTGATTGGGTTTTTCTGGGTTGTTCCCAATCCACGCAACAAATGTTGGACCTTTAATTTTCTTGTTGAATTTCCCTGAGCATAAACGTTAACTTTTATAGTTTTTTTCCTTAATTTAAATTTAAATTTTATATGTAGTTTGAATTATTTTTGCTTTTCAGCTGATCATAGTTGACAGTAATCAAATAAATCAATAATTTTGTAAATATCCAGATGTGTTACGAAAAGTCTGAAAACGGAGTCATGTTCAGCGCAAAAAAACAAATTGAAAAAGATTCGGTTAAAAAATAAAAAACTTGTTGACTTGTGTAATTGATAAAATTTGATTACTTCAAATCATTTTTCGGTCACCTGTATAAAGTCAATATTAAAACAAGTGGAAGTCAGAAGCAACCGACTGCGGTATACTGGATAGCTGTATTTAAACCGGTAAAAAAAGGCATGATTGCAAAGGGGTGGGGTCTTGGAGGGGTTGACGCTGTCTTAAAGATTGTCTGATGCAAATAGGAATGCCAGCAGCTATCTTCCTTCCGACTTTGGTGACTCTAGCTCAAAGTTTGTAAAAGGTTGGGGAAGGGGGGCTGGGGGCGGTATGGGTAGGTGTGGCATCCGAATTTTTGACGCAGATCTTTGTGGGATGTCAATTGCTATCTTCCTACCAAATTTGGAGTCTCTAGCTCAAAGTTTGGACTCAAAGCGTGGACTCCCTACCATATTTGGTGCCTCTAGCTCAAAAACTGTGGAAGATATGTATAAGCGTTTTTGATTTCAAACTACGGGGGGCTGAAGCGGATTCGGTTGGCGTGGCTTCAAAATTTTTGATGCAGTTTTTTTGGGGTTAGTTGCTATTTGTAGCGGCTAGGGCAGTATTGGTTGGCGTGCCATCCAAACTTTTGATGCAGTTTTTGGGGGGTCATCATCACCTATCTGGGCACCAAATTTGGTGGCTATAGCACAAAAACTCTGGGAGATACAGGATTTTTTGACTTTAAAATACATGGGGCTGGGGGCAGAATGGGTGGGCATGGCTCCAAAATTTTTGATGCAGTTTTTGGAGGTTGTTAGTAGCTATCTTCTTTCCAAATTTGGTAGCTCTAGCTGTAAGGATGTGCGACATATGTGGACTTATCGGTTTTGAGCTATCGAATTTATCGATTTGCCGGCCTCCCAGTTATCGTAGAACCCCACTTTTGTCACTTTAATTTACTATCCCATAGATAAAGAGATTTTGAAAGTTTCAAGTCTCTAGCTTGAAGGGTGTCAAAAAAACTTGCAACCCAACGGATTGATTTTTGTTTTTTACATGCTTTTATTTAACTTAACTTGTCTGTCTGTCTGTTTCTACCGGAATCTTGTAAGCAAATTTTCACCAAGTTCCCGACTAGCTAGAGCTCTGAATTTTTCACCAAAGATGTGTTTCAGATGACAATACATGTTTTTAAAGTTTTGGCACGATAAAATAAGTAATATCATGTAAAAACCACGAAAATCAGTTTTCCCTTTTGCTTAAATTACTAAATTGACTAGACATAATTGACGTGCTTTGATGGCATAGAGGGAAAACTGCCGCTTCACAGGCCGAAGGTCATGGGTTCGATCTCCGACCGAGACATACTTTTTTTATGTTATTTTTTATTATATAAACCTTTTTAAACTATCGATTACATATGTATGCAAGAAAGCGTATAAAAGCATGTCTTCAAAATTTTTTTTTTGATTTACTTGTTTATGATTTCTTTAATTTTGAAGTTTGATCAATAACTGTTCATTTTGGACCATCCGACAATTGTTTAGCAGTGTCGGTCGTGGTGTTAGCCTGTACGCTTTCATGTTGTTTAAATTTCTGGTTATTAAAAGTTTAAAAAAATGTCGTTAAAAAATATTAAATGAGTGCCATCAGCTGATTACACTATCAAGCAAAATGGAAAAAATATTTGTGTCTGTCATTCCATTTAAGTTTTCCAAAAGACTTGGCCTGCTAAACTCGAAAATAACAACAATGTTTTTGTAAGTTGTACCCTTTAAAACATATTTTTAAAGGGTCGCTAATATGGGCCGTTTTCTCATACATCGAAAGTGGAAAGTTGTTAAGAGTACACGATTTATTTTTTTGGAGATACAGGGTGTTAAGTTGAGTATACACAGACAAAGTTAGAGCAAAACTTTATTTATATCGATAAACCTTAATGGAAATTATGTAAATAACGTACATATTTTACGCTAAAGGGATACAGGGTGTCAAAGTTGTGCATTTAGTAGCAGCTTTTGCCAAAATGTGAAACAACCAGGGGAAACGTTGCAGTCGGACGCATAGTATTAAAACCGGGAAAAAGAGGCCTGATTGCAAAGGGGTACGGATGCGGCAGAGATGTACGCTGCCTTATAGATTCTCCGATGCAGATGGGGATGCCACCAGCTATCTTCCTTCCAAATTTGGTGATTCTAGCTCAAAGTTTGTAAAAGGTTGAGAAAGGGGGGCTGGGGGCGGTATGGGTGGGCGTGGTGTACAAACTTTTGCTGCAGATCTTTGTGGAATGTCAATAGCTATCATCATACCAAATTTGGTGACTCAAGCTCAAAGAAAGTAAAAGGTGTGGAAAGGGAGGCGGAATGGGTGGGCGTAACTCCTAAACTTTGATGCAGATTTTTGGCAGCTATCTTCCTTCCAAATTTGGTGGCTCTATATCCACTTCTCTGGAAGATACGCGCGTTCCCGGTTTTGACGGGGGGTCATCATTACTTATCTGGGCACCAAATTTGGTGGCTATAGCACAAAAACTCTGGGAGATATATGCTTTTTTGACTTTAAAATGCGTGGCGGGGGGGGGAGGCGCTCCGTCCGTATGGTTGCAAGTTTATTCCGCAGCCTTCAAGCTAGAAACTTGAAACTTCCCAATTCTCTTTATCTATGGGATAGTAAATTAAAGTGTCAAGATGGAGGTTCTACGATAACTGGAGTGCTGGCAAATCGATAAATTCGATTATTCAAAACCGATAAGTCTACATATTTCGCACATCCTTACAGCTAGAACTACCAAACTTAGTAAGAAGATAGCTATTAGCAACCCCCAAAAAACTGCATGAAAAATTTTGGAGCCAAGCTCACACATTCCGCCCCCTGCCCCCCCCCCCCCCCCTCAATTTAAAGTTAAAAAAGCCTATATCTCCCACAGTTTTGGAGCTATAGCCACCAAATTTGGTGCAAAGATAGGTGATGATGACCCCCCAAAAATTTCATCAAAAGTTTGTATGCCACGTAAACCAATACTGCCCTAGCCGCCCCCATCCGTCCCAACGCTCCATCAAAAACGGGAATGCGAGTATCTTCCAGAGTTTTGGAGCTAGAGTCACCAAATTAAGTATGAAGATAGCAATTGACATCCCACAAAGATCTGCAGCAAAAATTTGGATGCCACGTTTACCCATACCGCCCGCAGCCTCCCTTTCCCCACCCTTTACAAACTTTGAGCTAGAGTCACCAAATCTGGAATGAAGATAGCTGGTGGCATCCCCATCTGCATCGGAGAATCTATAAGGCAGCGTATATCTCTGCCGCATCCGTACCCCTCTGCAATCAGGCCTCTTTTTACCGGTTTTATAACTGGTAACGAGCATACCGACGTCGGTTGCGTCCGACTGCTTTGTTTCCACTTGTTGTACACGATTTTGAAATAACACGGTTTGATAATAATCTTTTTTTTACATATATATGTACACGAATTTATTATACTCTCTTTCGAAGGTCAAGAGTATATTGGGTTTGTGCAATGTCCTTCATGGTGTCTGTCCGTCCGTATGTGTGTACATTTTTTCCACACCCTTGAAGCTAGAGAATTTAAACTTTCTAATTATCTCTATCTATGGGATAGTAAATTAAAGTGTCAAAATTGGGTTTCTACGATAACTGGGGGGCTGGCAAATCGACAAATTCGATAACTCAAAGCCGATAAATCCACATATTTCGCACATCCTTACAGCTAAAACTACCAAATTTGGTGAGCAGATAGCTACTAGCAACCCCCAAAATCTGCATCAAAAATTTTGGAGCCACGCCCACCCATTCTGCCCCCAGCCCCCCGTATTTTAAAGTCAAAAAAGCCTATATCTCCCAGAGTTTTTGAGCGATAGCCACCAAATTTGGTGCCAAGATAGGTAATGATGATTACCCAAAAACAGTTTGAATGCCACGCCCACTAATACTGCCCTAGCCGCCCAAGGCTTCGTCAAAACCGATAATGCGTGTATCTTCCAGATTGGTGGAGCTAGAGTCAGCAAGTTTGGTAGGGAGATAGCTGGCAATGACCCCCAAAAATCTGCATCAAAGTTTGGAGCCACACCCATACATTCCGCCCCCTTTTCCCATCTTTTACAAACTTTGAGCTAGAGTCACAAAATTTGGTATGAAGATAGCAATTGACATCCAAAAAAGTGCTGCAGCCAAAATGTTTATGCCACGCCCATCCATAACGCCTCCAGCCCCACTTTTTCCACCTATTAGAATCTTTGAGATAGAGTCTCAACATTTGGAAGGAAAATAGCTGGTGGCATTCCCATCTGCATTGGAAAAATTAAAAGGCAGCGTACACCCCTGTCGCATCCGTACCCCTTTGCAATCAGGCCTCTTTTTACCTGTTTTAATACTGGTAACGAGTGTACCGCAGTTGGTTGCGTCCGTCTGCAACGTTTCCACTTGTTCCATTTAGCACGGTTTGAAATTTTTTTTGATTAAATTTTATTTGTCATATTTAATTTTTCTCGTTATAAATATATTTTACATCAATGTCAAGTATAAGCGACCGTCAATTACTGCACAAAATTGCCATTGTCAACATATTCTAAATAAAGAATGTTTAACAAAAAAAATAAAATATATATATGGGCATTTCCACAGAAAGGTCAACTGAGACCAAAAATTTGAAACTCATTGTAGGGCCTTGCTTATTCCATGTTTTGATTAAGAATTGAAACTATTTAATTAATCAAAAGAAATTTTACATTTATCTATAACCCAATCCGAAAAATTCAAGTTCAAAGTCGCGCAAGTGCTTATGTTAACGTTTTGTCAATTTCATTGCATCATTTGTTCTTCTCAATATTCTTGAAGAGAGAGCTTTTGAATTGAGTGTTTCACTCTTAAGTCTTTCAGTGGGTACACATAATCAAAAATATATGCAAAAAGAACTATGCGATAGCAAATAAATGTTTTTTTTTTGAGTTGTTTTATCGCATATTTCGTTGTATCGAACGTTACCGAAAAGCTACATTTGTTGTCAGTGCCTCGAAAGTACATGCAAGAATTTGATTAAATTTTGTGTGAAAATAGACATTTTGAAGACGAACAAGTTAAAAAAAATGTTTCAAAAAATATTAATTTTTGTGTTTTTTATACTAATTCAAAGTTTGTCACGAACGTCACCGTAAGTGAAAAAAAATTTTTTTTCTTTTTTTAGTTTATAATAAATTATTACTTTTAAAAATATTTGAATATAGATGAGCAAAAGCCGCAGTGAAAAAAACAAAGAGAAAGCCAAACGGTGGAGAGAAAAGTTGAAGGAAGATCAAATAAAATTGCAAGACCACAGAAATAAAAACATAGAAAAAATGCGAAGATACAGACAAGAGAGGAAAGCTTTGGCCGAGGGTAACCTTGAAATAATTAAACAAAATAGGCTCTCTGTAAACATAAGACAAAAACGGAGGAGGGAAAAGAAGAAACAAGTTGCGAATGCAGAACAAATCGATCCGTCAAAGCCAAGCAAAAATTGGCTAAAGCTGTAAAAAAAAGTGGAGAATGCGTTGCCCAAAGACATAGAAAAAGTATTGAAGGTGCTCGATGTATTGTGTAAGAAATACAATCATCCCGAACAAAAAAATTATAGCAACCCAAATTTAAGCAATTCACTGACAGAAAGTGATGTTAAATCTGTTGAGGAGTTTTATGTAAGCCACAGTATTAGTGTGCAAGCTTCAGGAAAAAAATGCACATTATTGATAAAAGGCGAGATCATTGCTAAGCGCTTTATGTTAATGACAGTGTCCGAAGAGTATGAGCTATATAAAAAAAGATTTTTCAGGCGCAGTAGTGGGAAAGTCTACTTTTTAAAGGTTGCGCCAACGCCATTTAAAATGCGCCATTTAAAAATGTCTCAAAAGTATTTATTTTTTCTGATGGGAGCTGCTCTCAGTTTAAAAACAAATATATACCATCTAGTTTAGCTGTTGTTAGAGAAGAATTAGGATTTTCATTAATAGAATGGAACTTCTTTGCAACTTCACATGGTAAGGGAGCTGTTGATGGAGTCGGAGCAATAATTAAAAGAAAAGTCTGGCAGGTTACAAAATCTCAAAACACTATTCTAGCAGATGCGTTTGCATTTTATCGATTGGCAGAAAAAAATATTAATGGTGTTAAGATGATGTTTATGTCGACCGAACAAATTGAAAATGATTCCTTATTGTATAAGTTAAATGAAAAATGGAAAGAAGTGAAAAGCATACATAGTATTTCACAATTACACTTTTTTCCTAACCAATTCCAAGAATTAACAGCAGCTAGAACTGCATACTCGGAATTAAAATTACGTTTATAACTCTCCTTATTTTTGCTATCTATAAAAATTGTTAAAATAAAATATTGGATGCTTTTCTTGAAACATGTTTTCTTAAGCAGTTTTCTGTATACATTTTCGAAAAAAAAGCGACCGAAACACCATAAATTTTATTGTGGAAAAAATGTCACGAACGTAACGAACCTGGATTTCATTGAATTAAAAAAAAAGTACAAGTCGCATTCGCGTAAAATAAAAGCAATTTTAAAGGTTATTCAATTCACAACATTTATCATTTAACCGCATCGAAATACTGCTTTTACTTTCGCTGAAATCTGAGTTTGAATTGCTCGTCGCGAAAACCACTTCTGTTTTTGTCACGTGCGTACCCGTCGGTTTTTTTCAAAAATCTCGAAAACTAATTGTTACCCAAAAATGACCTAAGCACCAATTGTAGGGCTAATCAAGAGCAACAATATAGTGAAAAAGGAATTTTGAAAATCCGTCTTATTTTGACCTTTTTACCCCTTGCAATGCGTACGACCGTCACGAACGACACCAGAGAATTGCCCATATATATTACTCTCCACTTGAAAAGGACATCCTGTATGCATTTTCTTCAAATGCTTGTAACTTGAAAACGAAATGATAAAATAACGGAACTATTTTTACGTTATCTTTGGTCATTCAATCGCCTTTCTTCTCTGTATATGGTATGCCTACTAAAGAACCGTTATATGGTTTAATTCACTTTATTATAGCATTCGTCAAAAATTAGACAAATTCTTCGCACCACTTGAATAGGACATGTATTTAGTTTGATAGTTATCGTTGACTCTTGCACACAAATTGTTAGCAAATTGAATTAATTAGTTGTTAAAAACCATTATAAAAATAAAAAAACCTAAAATGGGACGCGGCAAAGCTTTGAGCGATGTAGAGAGAGGACAAATTAAGGCTTACATGGATTCTGGCCTATATATAACAACATACGTCGAGTTATTTCTTATGCTCCACATTTGAGAAGATTAAAAAATTAAAAAGAAACCACCTCTGAACTCGATTCGGAAGTCGCAGCGTCTTGGTTTCTGTCGCGTACATGTGACTTGGAAAACAGAGTGGCATCGTGTAGTCTTTTCGAACGAAAAAAAATTTATTTTGGAAAGCCAGGATGGCTATAGTTATTATTTTCATCATCTTTGAAAAGAAACACATCATTTAGATAAGTTGCACAGGTGTTACGGTAAGGGGAGCAATTTCATACCATGGCACCTGCGAGTTGAAATTTTTATCAACCACAATGAATGCGTTGTCTTACAATGGTGTACTGAGAGAGGCCTTTCCTTACTTTCATAAGCTTTTTGGACGTCTGCCGTCTGGGTTTATCAACATGATAATGGTCCCATACATACAGCCCGTGTTGTAAAAACGTTTATAGAAAGCCAAAATGTGGAATTACTGAACTGGCCACCCTACTCCCCGGATTTGAATATCATCGAAAATGTTTGGGGGTGGCTAACACGCAAGGTGTATGGATCAGGACAGCAGTTTTCAAGTGTTCGTGAACTAATCGACGAATATTTGGGAAAATTGTATGCATCCCTTCTAAACAAGATGTGTGAAGTCTTATAATAAAAAGGTGGCTCAATACACTACTGAAACCTTGATTTTTTTGTTTAAATTAATGTTATTTCACATAGTGTAATAAAGTTTTGCTTTAATTTCAAGTTTAAGCTCTCAAAAATCATTTTTGTTGAAGTGTCCTATTCAAGTGGTGCAAAAATTTACGCCCAAGTTTTGATTGTTTATCTTTGATTTTAACTTTTAAGTACTTCAAATTTTGTAAGCATTTGGGCGTTTTGGTCAAGAAATAACAATAGAGTAAGGTTTAATTTAAAAAAAAATTAGGTCGCTAGCACGTTTGATTGCAGAGTAATAATCGATCTAAAACAGAATCAAAGGGTGTCCTATTCAAGTAGCGTGGAGTGTATATATAATTTTTGAGAAATATGTTCATTTGAAAAATGTAGAGGAATTCCCTTGTTGTGGATACAAGCAAGTTTACTGGTCGAGCAATTTTGTTCAAAGTTATTTTAGCGATGATAGTGATTTTTTACGCATTCTTACCTTTAAAATTGAATAACAAGATAGTTGTTTTTTAGAATTTTTTTTAGAGCTTGAACTTTATACATTTAATTTACATTACTTTTGAGCTCAGAGTGCATGTATGATTTTTCTTTCATCTGTATTTCTGCTTGTGTAACACATATTTATAAAATAAACATTTATATATGTTCTTAAAAAATCCTTATTTTTCATTAATTTTCATAGGACCAATCACCTACCTTCCCTCTTTACCTTAGCAGTGAAACCCAAGAAACTGCGTGAATTACGTTTTTTAAATCGCATGGGCCTGGTTAAAGGAATTCAGGGTGTCAAAGAAGTGCAGCAATCACTTATACGCACTGTAGCCTAAGATATCTATTGTGTGTATGTGAAAAACCGAGTTTTTTTACACAGTTAAGTTAAAACATCTCGAAAACTTATCCGTAAAAAAATTTTTTTGTTATAATTTTCGTGTTTTCGGAGGCCAAAATGTATAAGAAAAGTTTGTTGACATATCTGGCACAAAAATAAAGTATAGCAGCGCTTCCCAGTCCCATTGCTCTCAGTCCTCCTATGTTGTTGCATTGCTCCTAAGCATAGGAAACGAAACAAATTTTTTGCATTAGCAGTTATTTTTCGCAGTGTTCTCTCATCCTCCGACCTTCTCTGTACAATTTGTAATTTGCAAAAGGCGGCGTCAGTGAAATTTGTTCTTAATTTGGCTTCAAGTTAGCACTTAGAAAAATCCTTTTTGAGTTTATGTTGCCGATAATTGCGCGAAAGTTCGAAAAGTGATTTTTCTTTACACAAAACTATATGAATTAAGGGCAATGCATTCTTTGCTATCTATTTAACTTTTCGATTCTGAAAAACATTTTGAAAGAGATCATGTAAAAATGGTTGAATCTGTAGCAAAAAAAGGACTTGATGCATAGTGTATGAAAATTCATATTCAACCTTTTAACTGGTCTGGTGTCATTTATTTATTTTTATTGTCGTTTTATTTTGACTAAATGGGTTAAAAAACATAATAAAATAAGGATGCTTCACCTGTAAAGTTTAGCTTTGTGTGGTGACTTGTTTTGAAAAATACCACTCACGATACATTAATATATATAGATAAGTGTATATATACATATATTTATAAATATATATATGCAGTCGAACTTCCATATAACGAACTTGTGTTACGCAAGACGACAAACTCGTCTTTGCTTTCATTTAACTACGCAACGTAAGAAGGATTAAAAAAAAAAATTACATAGGTAACAGGTTAATTTATATCAGAGTACAGGTTCAACTAATAAGTTGCTGCATTGTATCATAAGTGCCCTTATGGAAACGCTGTTGCATAGTGTTATCGTCTTGAGTCTATGCTTTGACTAACGTTTGTCAAAAGTGAGTCCAAAATAAAATATCGTTGGTGTGCTTTACAAAAATGCTAATCAATGGAGAGCTGACCAACACATCGCACATGCTCTTAAAGATAGTTTTATTTTTGCTTGAGATTAGCTTTTCTCTGTGTGAATAGCCGAATCTGTTTGGCCTCTGAGAGCTATGAGTTCAAAAACCTTAGCTTCATCGTCGCGTCTTTATTTGTGGTGCTGCTACGATGACGATAACAGCCGTTGTGCGGACTGCCTAAGCTTAATATAACTTTTTTCAACATGCATTTCACAGGAGAAGCAAATAAAATCATATCAGATTATAAATACAAACTGCAAAAAGCCGAACAGGAAACCGCATGTCTTCAGGCAAGCTTATCACGGTCGGAGACGCAACTTATACGATATAAAAGCACGGCAGAAGCAGCCGAAAAAGCGGAGGCAGAACTAAAAGTTGAACGACGGAAACTGCAACGTGAAGTAAGAAGAAATACAATCTAACAAATCTTATCAAATCAAAGATATAGTTATTTTATTTTGATACCAAAGGTAAAAAGTATACTTGTTTTGTTTACTGTCAAATGAACGCATCGTCCTTTAAACTAGATTTAAAACTTAAAATATATCTTCGTAAATGTGTGCGTGATAATTTTGAGATTTGATTGCTACGCCCACTAGAGGCGCTGTTTACTTTTTTTATACTCTGAAAACAGAGGTCAAGAGTATATTGGTTTTGTGCAATGTCTGTCATGGTGACTGTACGCCTGTCCGTCTATGGGTGGGATAAAGTGCCAAGTTAAGATTTCTACGACCACTGGGAGGCTGAAAAATATATAAAATCAAAACCTTAATGTCGATAAATCCACATATTTCTCACATCCTAACAATTGGTTACAAAATTTGGTACAAAGATAGAAACTGGCGTCCTCCAAGAAACTGCATACAAAATTGTGGTGCCTCGCTCACCCCTATTGTCTGAAGCCCTTCCACATTTTGAAATCAAAAACACATATTTCCACAGTTTTTGAGCTAGAGCCACCAATAGAAGTGTTGACATAAAAAATTTTGGTGCTACGCCCACCCTTTCCGCCCAAAACCTTCTCAATTTGAAATAGGAAACCTTTATATCTCTCACAGGCTTTGATCCACCACACTTGGTGCCAACATAGGTGATAACGTCCCCCTTAAACTGCAGTAAAAATTTGTAGGCCACGTCCACTTCTTCAGCATCACAGTTTTGTAAAATCGGAATCGCCTGTATCTTTGGCAGGAATAACCAAATTTGGTAGGAAGATAGCCAGTGACATTCCACAAAGATCTGTATCAACATTTTTGATGCCACGCCCACCCATGCCACCTACCTTTTTAAATCGAAAGTTCCCCGATCTTAAACGGCTTTTAATAGCTTTTTATTCGCTTCACATGTCGGGCGTGGGGTTGTAACTAATAAAAGGAGGAATAAATTAGGTTTAAAAGGCATTGTAGGCATCACACTCATATAGCCTAGTGGTTAGGGTACCCGACTTTTAACCAGGAGGTCCGGGTTCGAATACCAGTGTAGAATTATTGATGATTTTAATTTTTTAGCCAAATTAAGTTTTGTTTACCCAGGCGGTCCGGGTTCAAATCCCAGTTAGGGCATAAGGGTGAAGATTTTAATCTTTTGTCAGATATTTTTTTAAATGATTTTTATTTTTTATAGCCAAATTTACTTTAATGTGCAAAAAGTAAATTTTAGCCAACCCTTCACTTGTAATTCCAAACCGGTTCTAGCTTCAATAGGATTGCATACCTGGTATAACTGCCATTCTGCCTCTCAAAATTGTTCAGCTGACTAACTATATAACTGGAATTCTGATCAAACGGTCGAAGTCCTAACTTTTTTGAGTTCTGGACAAATAAAACCCAAGCTGCACATCAACAGATTTTAGTACCTTTATTTTATCATAATTACAACCATCGTTGCAAAATGATGTAGTTAGGGTACCGGACTCACACCCGGGAGGTTATTATTGATGATTTTAATTTTTTATCAGAGTTAGCTTTTTATACTCGATATCAAAAGTAAAGGGTATATTGGGTTTGTGAAATGTCCGTCCTGGTATCTGTCCGTCCGTATGTGCGAATACCTTCAAGCTCGCGACTTGAAACTTTGCAAATACCTATCTCTATGGCTGGGACAGACAAAGTGCCAAGATTTGGGTTCTTTGATTTTTGGGGGGATTGCAAATCGATAAATTCGTTAAGGCCCAACCAAACGATGCTTGCTCGCCTTAAGACTCGAAGTTGGCAAAGTTTCAACATATGCTACGTCGTGTATCTGCCCAAACGATGCTTACGCACGGTTTCGTTCTGTTTTTTTTTTTATCGAATGCTTAAGGGGCCTAATCAAAGTTTCACTAGGTGAAAACATGCTTAAATGCTTTAAGCTATAAAGTTGTTTGTTTTTTTTTTTATTATATGGAAAATATTTAAAATAATTGTTAGATCTTAGTTTTATTGCTTATAAACCATGTCTTTATTTTTAACAAAATATTACATAAAATCAGAACTCGCAAGAAAGTCTGGACACTTTCAGACTGTCTGAAAAAAACCACTCTCATTGGCACATAATGCAAAAAGCGAGCGAGAAAACACAGTCATTTCTGTTCTTGATCAATGAGTCGAATGCTCAAGCAAAGACAGTTTTTTTTCGTTTTCGTTTTGTTCGTGTCTTCTGAGGAGAGTTTTGGTTGAGCACAAACGCCAAAGTCTCTTTTTCGTATGTATGCGTGTTTTTGTGAGTTTTGCTTGGGTGTGTGCGTCGGCTTAAGGCCTAATTACTCCAGCGATAAGACGTAAAACGTGAAACGTAAAATGAGAGACGTAAACAGCTGTAGTGATCAACCTTACGGCAAACAATGTTAGCGCTTACTCCAGACCAAGGCATACTTAACTAGGTAGCCGCATTCGCACTCGCGTCTTGCCTTAAAAAGTGTACACAAAATGAGAACGAAAGAGAGCGAGAGCGAGAGAGCGTTGAATTTCTGGCTTGCGTCAACACAATAAAATGTGTGCGTGCATGCATATACATATTCATATGGAGGAGGCATATCGAAAAGTCTCGAGCAAACTCACTAAGCAGAACGCAAAATAATCGTCCGCGGAGATGCTTCGCACACAACGCTCGGCTCGAGACTGAAATATAAGGCCAAAGAATGAGGGCGACGCGACGCATTAGGCTACCTATATAAGTATGCCTTGCTCCAGACGTAAACGAGAAACGTAAAACGAGAGACGTAAAATCTTTCTGCAGAAAACAGAAAGCAGACTCTCGTCTTACGTTTTGATGTGCACAACTGATTTCATTTCTTGTTTTTTTGCGCCTTGTAGAGTATTTGTGCTGACAAAATAATATTATTAAAATGGAAATTAATGACCATGAGTTAATAGCCCTTGTAGAGGCAAATCCTTTGCTATATGACAAGAAGCAAACAGATTTTAAAAATAAAGCACAGAAAGCAATACTATAATTTTGAACATTTTGCACAAACATAAAAACAGTTCGCCTATTTCATCTATTTCCATATCGATTTTGGAAAAAATAAAATTTATGTTGCCTTTGTTCGCTTTGTTTTAATTGGCACAGCTGTTTACGTATTACGTTGAGAGTAATTGCAAAAAAAATATTACGTCTCTCGTCTTACGTCTCTCGTTTTATGTTTCTCGTTTTACGTCTTATCGCTGGAGTAAATAGGCCTTTACTAGTCTAGTATCCCTGCAGTCACGATGACTACGCCAAACATAGGGATTAGACTAGCACACCTGGGCTATTACTAGTCCACTCCTATGCCATTTCAATGTATTTCTCCTATTCCATTTAACACGGGGATGTCATTGATGCCAGCGAAGTCCATCATATAAACGTTAAATTAGCTATTGTTATAAATATTAATTAAATTTAATTTAAATTTAAATTATGCAAGTGTTAGAAGAAATAGAATACAAATAAACTTACCGATTATGAAATATGATGGTCTACGACGGGATTCGAACCTGGAACTCTCGTTCACTAAGCAGATGCCTTAGCCATTGGTCTGTTGCCAAACATATTTCATAAGCAGTAAGCTATATATTAAAATTGAAAAATGTATAAATTGGTTATCACTCGTTCGTTTTTTTTGCCGCTGCAACGAACATTAACGAGGCGCAAAATTGTGTTCGTTTTTCATGATTCGTAAAATTAACGTTTTTGTTCCGCATCCACGTCTGCATCCACTTTGACGCATCCATGAACTGGTCCACGTGGAATAGGCAGTTTACACACAAACGCTCAATGATAGTTTTAAAAAGTGTTATCCCCCGCTGCATCTACACAGACTAGTTCAGTGTTCGCCTACGTGGGAAAGTCGTGGGCTAGGCTTGAACAACAACAATAACAAACACTAGCCCAACCAATGTAATTTTTTGCACCCACTTGGACTAGTCCTTGACTTGTCCATTATAGCTAGTCAATGGACTAGTTTATATATGCAACTAGCCCATACAAAAACCGTAGGGAAACAAATTTGTTGAAAACTATCCCACACACAGCCAACATGTTGGGCAGCAAGTGCGTGGTAAAGCTAGGCATACACGGTGCACATGTTGGTGTGATTTGTTGGAGTTGAGATGAAAATCACTTGTGTATGGGCTTATTGGCCAACATGTGCACGGTTTACGAATTTGTTCGATTAACACGCACTTGCTGCCCAACATGTTGGCTGTGTATGGGCTTGTTTTCAACAAATTTGTTTTTTCACCTACATGCTCGTCGTGTATGGGCTTGTTCTCTTACAATTTGTCGCAGAAATTGCGTCGTCCGCACTTGTATCGCTCATCTTTTCTCCTCAACACTCACACAAAAAATTAAGTTTATAAACATGTTGGCCGTGTATGGCGAAGCGCTGCCCAACAAATCACACCAACATGCTCACCGTGTATGCCTAGCTTAATCGAACAAATTCGTAAACTGTGCACATGTTGGTCAACATGCCCATACACGAGTGATTTTCACCCCAACTTCAACAAATAACATTAACATGTGCACCGTGTATGCCTAGCTTTAAGCAACGTATGGCTATACACGTTGTTGCTTAATGGTTAAGTATGCTTTTCGTTCATTCTTGCTGCGATGCTTTAAGCACGTAAGCATCGTTTGGTTGGGCCTTTAGCTCAACATCGATAAATCCACCTATTTCGCACATCTTTACAGCTAGAACTACCAAACTTGGTGAGAAGATAGCTACTAGCAACTCCCAAAAAACTGCATCAAAACTGAATTTTTGAGCCACGCCTCCTCTTTCCGCCCCAGCCCCCAGTTTGAA
Organism: Scaptomyza flava; assembly: GCA_030179655.1. NCBI lineage: Eukaryota > Metazoa > Arthropoda > Insecta > Diptera > Drosophilidae > Scaptomyza > Scaptomyza flava. The sequence goes on along the minus strand of JARNME010000188.1, from coordinate 1,251,902 downwards.
ATCAGAAACACTTACATCTTTCACAGTTTTTGAGCTATAGCCACCAAATTTGGTGCCAAGATAGGTAATGACGACCCCCAAAAAACTGCATCAAAACTTTGGATGCCACGCCAACCCGTACTGCCCTAGCCGCCCCAACGCTTCGATAAAAACGGAAATGCGTGTATCTTATAGAGTTGTTGAGCTAGAGTCAACAAATTTGGTAGGGAGATAGCTGGTTATCCCCAAAGATCTGTATCAAAGTTATGGAGCCACGCCCACCCATACCGCCCCATCCTCTCCTTCCCCACTTATGACAAACTTTGAGCTAGAGTCATAAAATTTGGTTGGAAGATAGCAATTGACATCCCACATAGATCTGCAGTAAAATTTTGGATGCCACGCCCACCCATACTGCCCCATGCCCACCTTTCCCCACCTTTTACTAACTTTGAGCTAGAGTCACTAAATTTGGAAGGAAGACAATCTTTAAGGTAGCATACACCCCTGCCGCATTTGTACCCATTTGCAATCAGTCAATTTTTTTCCGGTATTAGCACAGGTATCGAGTATACCGCAGTCGGTTGCGTCCGACTGCAACATTTCCATTTGTTTTACATTGATTTTTTTATTTTAATTATATAGTTTATAAAGTTAATAATTATAGTTATAATAAATATACACGTGTAGAAAAAACCTAAAAAATACGGTTCTTAAAAACATTGAACTAAAAAGCCAAAATAAAGATAGTTTAAAAAACTAAAACATACGCTTTTTAAAAAATTTAACTAAAAATTTAAAATATAAGATTTAAAATAAGCGTAAAACAATAATAATCGAAAAACGCTAGTAACAATTTGAAAAAAAAAAACGTGGGCGCTTTGTACTATTTTTCGTATATCGAGCGCAAGACGCTTTTTTTCAAAATGATACTAGAATTTTTTGATTATTATTGTTTTAAGCTTATTTTAAATCTTTTCATATTTATTTATTTTTTTAAACTATGTATATTTATTAAGCCTGAGTAAATCAATTAGGTGGCAAGTTAGCTGGTGATGTCCCCTAAAATGATGTCCCTTAAAATTAAACTATCATTGCAAGCAGACTTCTTACCACCATTTTTATACTGGTGTCAGAGTAAACCGAAGTCGGTTGTTTCGGAATGCATTGTTTTCTATTTTTGAACAAAGTGAACACACGCAAACGTCGCTGCCGAAACTCACATGCATACCTCGCTGCCGTAACTCCTATACAGAAGGCATTACAAACACTAAAACCGCAGTCCAAAATTGAAATAGTTTGTGGTTGTTTTACAACAATTGTCTCTGCCTGAAAAGGAATATGATGGTTTTGGTGTTGCGGAAGATAAAAGTGGTCGTAAAAGATGAGGTCTCGCTCATGAATTGACGAACACTGTGTCTGTTACTTTGTATTCGCTATGTTTTGTTTGTGCTTAGATGCAGACAAGCAGCCGACTGAGACGGTCAAATCACGCTGTTCTGCTGTTTATGTTATGCCCACAAACAACCAAAAAAGAAAATACTATTGCGTAAAAGCTTATTTATTTGTAGGTGCAGGGTTTCTGGGTTGGTAATTATAAATATAATTATAATTATTAAATTTAGCTATAATAAAAAGTGTGAGTTTGTGTGCATTCACAAAAGAAACAAAACAGAAATGCCCTAGACGAATGATGAATTTGAATATGTACATAGTTACAGAATATATTTGCAATAATTGCATACAGTGACTCACAGCTTAAATGATGCAGTGTCAAATTAAAAGTTTAAGGTGCTATATATTTTAAACTAGAGGAAAAACAAACAAGTGGAAACGTTGCAGTCGGACGCAACCGACTGCGGTATACTCGATACCAGTATTAAAAATTTTGATGCCCATCCATGTGGGATGTCAATTGCTATCTTCATACCAAATTTGGTGACTCTAGCTCGAAGCATGTAAAAGGTGGTGAAAGGGGGGCTATGGGGCTTGGGACGGTATGGGTGGGCGTGGCATTCAAATTTTTGCTGCCGATCCATGTGGGATGTCAATTGCTCTCTTCATACCAAATTTGGTGACTCTAGCTCGAAGTTTGTATAAAGTGGGGAAAGGGGGGCTGGGGGCGGTATGGTTGGGCGTGGCATCCAAATTTTTGCTGCAGATCCTTGTGGAATGTCAAATGCTACCTTCATACCAAATTTGGTGACTCTAGCTCGAAGCATGTAAAAGGTGGTGAAAGGGGGGCTATGGGGCTTGGGACGGTATGGGTGGGCGTGGCATTCAAATTTTTGCTGCCGATCCATGTGGGATGTCAATCGCTCTCTTCATACCAAATTTGGTGACTCTAGCTCGAAGTTTGTATAAAGTGGGGAAAGGGGGGCTGGGGGCGGTATGGTTGGGCGTGGCATCCAAATTTTTGCTGCAGGTCCTTGTGGAATGTCAAATGCTACCTTCATACCAAATTTGGTGACTTTAGCTCAAAGTTTGTATAAGGTGGGGAAAGGTGGGCGGAATGGATGGGCTAGGCTCCAAAACTTAGATGCAGATTGTTGGGGGTCGTTGCCAGCTATCTTCCTACCAAATTTGGTGGCTCTAGCTCCACTACTCTGGAATATACACGCATTCCCGTTTTTGACGAAGCGTTGGGGCAGATGGGGGTGCTAGGGCGGTATTGGTGGGTGGGCATCCAAACTTTTGATGCAGTTTTTGGGGGGTCATCATCATCTATCTTAGCACCAAATTTGGTGACTCTAGCTAAAAAACTGTGGGAGATATAGGCTTTTCGGATTTCTAAATGCGGGGGGGCTGGGGGCGGGATGGGTGGGCGTGGCTCCAGAACTTTGATGCAGTTCTTTTGGTGTCGTTACCAGCTATCTTCCTACCAAATTTGGTGGCTCTAGCTCCACTACTCTGGAAGATACACTCATTCCCGTTTTTTACGAAGCGTTGGGGCATCTGGGGGCGGCTAGGGCGGTATTGGTGGGCGTGGCATCCAAACTTTGGGTGCAGTTTTTGGGGGGTCATCATCAGCTAAATTGGCACCAAATTTGGTGGGTCTAGCTCAAAAACTGTGGGAGATATATGCTTTTTTGACTTTAAAATGCGGGGGGTCTGGGGGCGGAATGGGGGGGCGTGGCTCCAAAATTTTTGATGCAGTTTTTTGGGGGTTGCTAGTAGCTATCTTCTTACCAAATTTGGTAGTTCTAGCTGTAAGGATGTGCGAAATATGCGGATTTATCGTTTTTGAGTTATCGAATTTATCGATTTGCCAGTCCCCCAGTTATCGTAGAACCCCAATTTGACACTTTAATTTACTATCCCATAGATAAAGAGAATTGGAAAGTTTCAAGTCCCTAGCTTGAAGGGTGTGGAAAAAACTTGCACACATACGGACGGACAGACGGACAGACACCATGACGGACATTGCACAAAACCAATATACTCTTTACCTTCGGTATCGAGTATAAAAATGTTTAAACGCCAAATTGTTTTATGTTATATCACATTTAAAAAATAAACTATATTTGTTTCTGAAATATTTCTAAGTCTTATACATAAACTAAAAACTAAAAATATATCTTCAATATAGGTCACAGCTTAAAAGATGCAGACACAAACTAGTTATATTTTTTCCGGATAAAAGGTTAAATAAGGATTTTAGTACTTAGTATGTCATCCCTTAACCTTTAGAAAAGCCCTTAACCTATTATTCATCGAAGAGACCAGCTTCCGAGTGGTTTCTGGGCTTATTTTGCTCCATTCCTCCAGCAAAGCATGGCGACAGCCCAATACTGAACTAGATCCAAAAAACGTAAAAGCAACAGTTAAGCAGGGCGGAGGAAGTGTGATGGTATGGGCCTGTATTCTATTCTAAAGGTTAAGGAATGACATACTAAGTACTAAAATCCTTATTTAACCTTTTATCCGGCAAAAATATAACTAGTTTGTGTCTGCATCTTTAAGCTGTGACCTATATTTTAGATATATTTTTAGTTTTTAGTTTATGTATAAAACTTAGCAATATTTCTGAAACAAATATAGTTTATTTTTTAAATGTGATGTAACATAAAACAAATTGGCGTTTAAACATTTTTGGTTTTTCCTCTAGTTTAAAATATAAAGCACCTGAAACTTTTTATTTGACACTGCATCATTTAAGCTGTGAGTCACTGTATTTTGATTATTTTGATTAGCAAAGGTTGGCGTTAGCACACAATTGAGAAATAACTAAAAACAGTTAAGCAACATATCATCTTCCAACATTATAAGAGTATCGAACATTTATCATTCGTTTAGTGCAATTCTGTATTGCTTCTTTTGTGAGTACACACTTTTTATTATACAGTCTAACATAGATGACTTCTTTAATAAAAGAATGAACTGACGAATGATGAACCTAAATTAAAAAAGTAAACCTAAATTCAATAAAATATATATATTTTTGTTCAAGAAAACATGCTCATAGCAATAATACAGATACAAAAACTTCAACAAACAGGCGTTCTTAATTATTCCAGTCATAAAAGATTTTCACCTCGGAACTTTTACCAAATAGCTGAAAACTTCCATAAACCTTTAGTCATGAAATGGGTTAAAAGGATGTAGTGGTTTTGTGCAAAAGTATGTAATAGGCAGAATATTATTCACCATCAAAAGCCAAGTCGAAATAGCCATGTCCGGCCGTCCTTCCGTCTGTAGGTATGAATGCGTCGATCTTATAGATTTGTAATATTAGCTTTATCAATTATAGGCAGAACAAGCTTATTTCAAATTATCGATTACTCATCCCGTTTTCTATGTATACGTACTATTATCAACACAGCAACAATTTTAAACTAAAAGTTTGGCTTAGTTTTAGAAACTTTGATATAATAATGATTATCTAAAAACATTACTTACATCAGTTATGAAGCACCAGAAATACTATGAAGTTAATCCTTATGTAGTAGCGAAGTAGTGCATTCTCTGCATACGCGGTCACACAAACACAAACAATGACTGCACGCTAGGGTCCATAATTCAGGAGTCATGCTATTTCGATTAGTGTTTCCTTACTTGTTTTTATACTTGATACCGAAGGTAAAGAGTATATTGGGATTGTGAAATGTCCGTCATGGTGTCTGTCTGTCCGTGTGCAACTGCTTTCAAAACCCTTCAAGCTGACTTGAAACTTTTCAAATACCTTTTTCTATGGCCGGGACAGATAAAGTGCAAGATTAAGGTTCTACGATTATAGGGGAGATGTTAAATCGATAAATTCCATAGCTAGAAATCGATAAATCCACCTATTTCACACATCTTTACAGCTATGACTACCAAACTTGGTGAGAAGATAGCTAATAGCAACTCCCAAATTTGGTGCCAAAATAAGTGATGAAGACCCCGAAAAACTGCATCAATGTTTTGCAGCCACGCCTACCCATTCCGCCCCTAGTCTCCCACATGTAGAAATCAAAAACGCTTATATCTTCCACAGTTTTTTAGCTAGAGCCACCAAATTTTGGATGCCACGCCATTCCGTACTGCCCTAGCCGCAACAAACCTTCGTTAAAAACGGGAATGCTTGTATCTTATAGAGTTGTTGAGCAAGAGTCACCAAATTTGTTAGGAAGATAGCTGGTTATGACCCCCAAAGATCTGCATCAAAGTTTTGGAGCCACGCCCACCCATTCCGCCCCTAGTCTCCCAAATTTAGAAATCAACAAGTGGAAACTTTGCAGTCGGACGCAACCGACTGCGGCATACTCGATACCAGTATTAAAACATGTAAAAAGAGGCCTGATTGCAAAGGGGTACGGATGGGGCAGGGGTGTACGCTGCCTTAAAGATTCTCCGATGCAGATGGGGATGCCTTCAACTATCTTCCTACCAAATTTGGTGACTCTAGCTGAAAGTTAGTAAGAGCTGTTGAAAGGGAGGCTGGGGGCGGTATGGGTGGGTGTGGCATCTAAATTTTTACTGCAAATCTTTGCGAAATGTCAATTGCTATCTTCATACCAAATTTAGTGACTCTAGCTCGAAAATTGTTTAAAGTGGGGAAAGGGGGGCTGGGGGCGGTAAGGGTGGGCGTGGCATCCAAAGTTTTGCTGCAGATCTTTGTGAAATGTCAATTGCTATCTTCCTTCCAAATTTGGTGGCTTTAGCTCAAAGTTTGTAAAAAGTGGGGAAAGGGGGGCTGGGGCTGTAATGGGTGGGCGTGGCATCCAAAGTTTTGCTGCAGTTCCTTGTGGAATGTCAATTGCTACCTTCCTTCTAAATTTGGTGAATCTAGCTCAAAGTTTGTAAAAAGTGGGGAAAGGGGGGCTGGGGGTGGTATGGGTGGGCGTGGCATCCAAATTTTTGCTGCAGATCTATGTGGAATGTCAATTGCTATCTTCATACCAAATTTGGTGACTCTAGCTCGAAGTTTGTATAAAGTGGCGAAAGGGGGGCTGGGGGTGGTATGGGTGGGCGTGGCATCCAAATTTTTGCTGCAAATCCATGTGGAATGTCAAATGCTACCTTCATACCAAATTTGGTGACTTCAGCTAAAAGTTTGTAAAAGGTAGGGAAAGGGGAACGGAATGGTTTGGCGTGGCTTCAAAACTTTGATGCAGTTTTTTGGGGGTCGTTGCAAGCTATCTTACTGCCAAATTTGGTGGCTTTAGCTCCACAACTCTGGAAGATACACGCATTCCCGTTTTTGACGAAGGGTTGGGGCGGATGGGGGCGGCTAGGGCAGTATTGGTGGGCGTGGCATCCAAACTTTTGATGCAGTTTTTGGAGGGTCGTCATCACCTATCTTGGCACCAAATTTGGTGGGTATAGCTCCAAAACTGTGGGAGATATAGGCTTTTCTGATTCAAGAATGCGGTGGGGCTGGGGGCGGAATGGGTGGGCGTGGCTCCAAAACTTTGATGCAGTTTTTTGAGGGTCGTTGCAAGCTATCTTCCTGCCAAATTTGGTGGCTTTAGCTCCACAACTCTGGAAGATACACGCATTCCCGTTTTTGACGAAGGGTTGGGGCGGATGGGGGCGGCTAGGGCAGTATTGGTGGGCGTGGCATCCAAACTTTTGATGCAGTTTTGGGAGGGTCATCATCACCTATCTTGGCACCAAATTTGGTGGGTATAGCTCCAAAACTGTGGGAGATATAGGCTTTTTTGACTTTAAAATGCGGGGGGCTGGGGGCGGAATGGGGGGGCGTGGCTCCAAAATTTTTGATGCAGTTTTTTGGGGGTTGCTAGTAGCTATCTTCTTACCAAATTTGGTAGTTCTAGCTGTAAGGATGTGCGAAATATGTGGATTTATCGGATTTGAGTTATCGAATTTATCGATTTGCCAGCCCCCCAGTAATCGTAGAACCCCCATCTTGACACTTTAATTTACTATCCCATAGATAAAGAGAATTGGAAAGTTTCAAGTCTCTAGCTTGAAGGGTGTGGAAAAAACTTGCAACCATACGGACGGACAGACGGACAGACACCATGACGGTCATTGCACAAAACCAATATACTCTTTACCTTCGGTATCGAGTATAATAACGCTTATATCTTCCACAGTTTTTGAGCTCAAGCCAGCCAATTTGGTGCCAAAATAGGTGAAAAGATCTGCAGCAAATAGATTGATCCCACGCCCACCCATACCACCCCATGCCCACCTTTCCCCACGTTTTACAAACTTTGAGCTAGAGTTCCAAATTTGGAAGAATGATATCTGGTTGCATCCCTCAAAGATCCGCAGAAAAAGTTTGAATGCCACGCCCACCCATGCCGCTCCCAGCCCTCCTTTCCCCACAATCTAAAAACTTGAATCAACAAATTTTGTTGGAGAAGAGCTGGTGGCATCCCCATCTGCATCAGACAATCTTTAGGGCAGCATACACCCCTGCCGCATGCGCACCCTTTTGCAATCAGTCATTTTTTTTAACGGTTTTGTTACATGAGCATACCGCAGTCGGTTGACTGCAACGTTTCAATTTGTTGCATTTATAAAGTGATTAAAGTTAAATTAATTCTCGTGTGCAGTTATTAAGGTACAAATATTTTTGGTATATTTGGTTTTTATAGAAAACACTTACAAACAATTTTAATTTAGGAATATGAATTTAATAGAAACACACTCATTCGTAATATATAATTCAGAAGGTAAAAGGAACTTCTTAAAATCTTTTCGTACGATAAGAGGATTGGAGTGTTCTTCGACTTCAATACGGCTAGCTTTATATTTGATTGCATTTATATGGTAATAATTGATATGCCTAAAAATATTTATTGCATGCATTATCGGTTGTGACACGATTTGTGCGCTTCTAAAAAAGAAAAATTACCCAATATTGGCTAACTAACTGAAGTATTTCAACAATGTACAAAATTTTTTTATTTAAAAAACTAATATAAAAACGCTTTGATAGACATTCCTAATAAAAAGCGGTTAATTGTTTGTAATTGCTTATGATTTTTTTCAACAGCCATAGAATGTCCAGAAACTAGATATGCTTTAATGATTTTAAATAAAATTTAAGCAAACTTTGTAGTTGGATGCAGCCGACTGAAGAATGTTCTGATACCAGTATAAAACGAGAAGAAAGTAGACTTTTTGGGAGTACGGCTGCTGCACTGAGGTGTGCGGCGTTCACTTAAAGTTTGGTGCAAATCTTCTGGGGATGTCACCGGATATCTTTCACCTGATTTGATGAAGATTATAGAACACATAGATACTGCAATGAGCTGGTTTCTCGAAACGTTTTTTTTTTCGCCTTTGTTGTCTTCGAAGTAATTTACAACTTTCATTTCAGGTCAGTAGACAGTAGTAGTTCGCTGTGTCTGTCTGAGCTTGCTTTGTTTTTGCTTTTCGATTTGTGTGTCGGCGCTCGCTGTGTCTGTCGACGCTCACCTGCTCAGTTTCTGAACTGTCAACTCGCAGTCCAAGTGAACCTTTTCAACAGAGCCGCAAAGTGCCTTAAACACCTTTTACAAAACTTAAGGAGAAAATCCTTCGACAGATTCCTTGAAAATCTTGAAACAGAAGACCCAAAAAACAACCTATGACAGGTCATGCCCATCAAAAGAGTAGTTCCTGTCCGGATGGAAAATGGGCGATGATGCCAATCAGATCAAGAAAGAGCAGATGCATTTGCAGAACACCTATACAACTCATTAACACCGTTTGTTCGCTGCTCATTGGTGAAAGAATAGAGCACTATCCAGTTCTTGGAGATACCAAGTCCGAAAACCGCTACATCTTTGGATGAAGTTCTCAAGGAGGTTCAGCAGCTCAATCCCACAAAGGCGCTTGGACATGATTGCAAAGACGCAAGAGCAACTAAACTGCTACCAACCAACTGTATGCAGCTTCTGACCAATGTGGCAACAATGTGGAACACCGTCTCAATGTCACAGGCTAGTAGAAAAAATACTACAGGCGTTCGAAGATAAGAAGTAAGTAAGAAGTTAAGCAAGCCTTCGACAGGGTATGGCACCACGGCCTAGTATACAAGCTCAAAACGAATCTACCAGCAGTTTACTTTGAGTTTCTGAAAAACTACATCTCCAGTAGAAAATTTCACACCAAATGCGGTGACGCTACCTCACCCACTATGTGCATCAGAGCCGGAGTACTCCAAGGCAGTGTTCAAGGAACCTTACTTTACATAGTATATACTGAAGACATGCCCGCACTATCAGATGAGAGACTACTGATAGCCACGTACGCCGACAACACGGCGTTGATCGGCAGAAATTCAAAGCTGAAGCTCAGTACAAAAATGCTTGTTTACAAGACTATAATTAGGCGTATATGGACTTACGGCATACAGCTTTGGGGCATAGCCAGCAAAAGCAATCAGATGGTTATTCAACGATTCCACAACAAAGCACTGCGCATTATTTAAAATGCACATATGTACATACAGTGACTCACAGCTTAAATGATGCAGTGTCAAATAAAAAGTTTAAGGTGCTATATATTGTAAACTAAAGGAAAAACAAAAAATTTTAAACGCCAATTTGTTTTATGTTATATCGCATTTAACAAAGGAACTTTATTTGTTTCTGAAATATTGCTAAGTTTTATATATAAACTAAAAACTAAAAATATATCTTCAATATAGGTCACAGCTTAAAAGATGCAGACACAAACTAGTTATATTTTTGCCGGATAAAAAGTTAAATAAGGATTTTAGTACTTAGTTTGCAATCCCTTAACCTTTAGAATAGCCCTTAACCTATTATTCATCGAAGAGACCAGCTTCCGAGTAGTTTCCGGGCTTATTTTGCTCCATTCCTCCAGCAGAGCATTTTTAAGGTCCTGTTTGCTGAAAATCCGAGGATTCCGGATCTTGTTCTCCAGCATAGCCCACAAATTTTTAAAGACATTTAAATCTGGAGACTGGGCCGGAGGAATCATAACGTGGGGGCAGTTCCAGGTAAGCCAGGACTGCACTATTCCGGACGTATGTTTGGGGTCGTTGTCGTGGTAGAACCGGAAATCACGTCGGATTCCTAACTTTTTCGGCGCTTTGGTGCAAATTTTCTTTAAGAATATTGAAGTACATTGTTTTATCCATCGTCAACTTAAAAAAAGCCAAGTTTCCGACGCCGGCTGCCGACATACAGGCCCATACCATCACACTTCCTCCGCCATGCTTAACTGTTGCTTTTACGTTTTTTGGATCCAGTTTAGTATTGGGCTGTCGCCACACAAATTTTCTCTCGTCCGACCCAAAAAGGTTGAATTTGGACTCGTCTGCAAAAATTACTGTGTTCCAAAATAAATTTGATTATTATTGTTTTAAGCTTATTTTAAATATTTTTTTTTTTTTTTAACTATGTATATTTATTAAGCTTGAGTAAATCAATTAGTTGGCAAGTAAGCTGGTGATGTCCCCTTAAATGTGCATTAAACTATCATTGCAAGCAGACTTCTTACCTCCATTTTTATACTGGTGTCAGAATAAACCGCAGTCGGTTGTGTCCGAATGCATTGTTTTCTATTTTTGAACAAAGTGAACACACGCAAACGTCGCTGCCGAAACTCACATGCATGCCTCGCTGCCGTAACTCCTATAGAGAAGGCATCACAAACACTAAAACTGCAGTCCAAAATTGAAATAGTTTGTGGTTGTTTTACAACAATTGTCTCTGCCTGAAAAGGAATATGATGGTTTTGGTTTTGCGGAAGATAAAAGTGGTCGTAAAAGATGAAGTCTCGCTCATGAATTGACGAACACTGTGTCTGTTACTTTGCATTCGTTATGTTTTGTTTGTGCTTAGATGCAGACCAGCAGCCGACTGAGACGGTCGAGTAACGCTGTTCTGCTGTTTATGCTATGACCACAAACAACCAAAAAAGAAAATACTATTGCGTAAAAGCTTATTTATTTGTAGGTGCAGGGTTTCTGGGTTGGTAATTATAAATATAATTATAATTATTAAATTTAGCTATAATAAAAAGTGTGAGTTTGTGTGCATTCACTAAAGAAACAAAACAGAAATGCCCTAGACGAATGATGAATTTGAATATGTACATAGTTACAGAATATATTTGCAATAATTGCATATTTTGATTATTTTGATTAGCAAAGGTTGGCGTTAGCTCACAATTGAGAAATAACTAAAAACAGTTAAGCAACATATCATCTTCGAACACTATAAGAGTATCGAACATTTATCATTCGTTTAGTGCAATTCTGTATTGCTTCTTTTGTGAGTACACACTTTTTATTATACAGACTAACATAGATGACTTCTATATATATAAAAGGGGGGCGTGCAATAACGTCCTAAAAGTGCGATAACGCCTGATCGCGATGTGAAATAACACCTGCACCATGCGGGAAAAAAATAATTCACCCGCTCTTTGTCCGTACTGTCGGCAAAAAATCATACATACGAAAAAATTATTAAAAAAAAAAAAAATATATGTATTAAGCATTTGGAATGTCAAAAATTTATTTTTTTGTCAATGATTCATGTTTATATTAGAAATAAAATAAAATAAACTGAAATATCGTTATTCACAATTTTGTTGCTTTTAATATTAACAAGTGGAAACGTTGCAGTCGGACGCAACCGACTGCGGTATACTCGATACCAGTATTAAAAATTTTGATGCCCATCCATGTGGGATGTCAATTGCTATCTTCATACCAAATTTGGTGACTCTAGCTCGAAGTTTGTATAAAGTGGGGAAAGGGGGGCTGGGGGCGGTATGGGTGGAATTGCATCCAAATATTTGATGCAGATCTTTGTGGAATGTCAATTGCTATCTTCATAACAAATTTGGTGACTCTAGCTCGAAGCTTATAAAAGTGAGGAAAAAGCGGCTGGGGCGGAATGGGTGGGCGTGGCAGCCAAATTTTTGATGCAGATCTTTGTGGGATGTCAATTGCTATCTTCATACCAAATTTTGTGACTCTAGCTCGAAGCTTGTAAAAGTGGGGAAAAAGCGGCTGGGGCGGAATGGATGGGCGTGGCAGCCAAATTTTTGATGCAGTTTTTGGGGGGTCATCATCACCTATCTTGGCACCAAATTTGGTGGCTCTAGCTCAAAAACTGTAAAAGATATAGGCTTTTTTGACTTAAAAATGCGGGGGGGCTGGGGGCGGAATGGGTGGGCGTGGCTCTTTGATGCAGATTGTTGGGGTCGTTGTCAGCTATCTTCCTACCAAATTTGGTGACTCTAGCTCGAAGCATGCAAAAGGTGGTGAAAGGGGGGCTATGGGGCTTGGGGGCGGTATGTGTGGGCGTGGCATTCAAATTTTTGCTGCCGATCCATGTGGGATGTCAATTGCTATCTTCATACCAAATTTGGTGACTCTAGCTCGAAGTTTGTATAAAATGGGGAAAGGGGGGCTGGGGGCGGTATGGTTGGGCGTGGCATCAAAATTTTTGCTGCAGATCCTTGTGGAATGTCAAATGCTACCTTCATACCAAATTTGGTGACTCTAGCTCAAAGTTTGTATAAGGTGGGGAAAGGGGGGCGGAATGGTTGGGCAAGGCTCCAAAACTTTGATGCAATTCTTTTGGGGTTGTTGTAGGCGTGGCATCCAAACTTATGATGCAGTTTTTGGGGGGTCATCATCACCTATCTTGGCACCAAATTTGGTGACTCTAGCTAAAAAACTGTGGGAGATATAGGCTTTTCTGATTTCAAAATGCGGGGGGGCTGGGGGCGGAATGGGTGGGCGTGGCTCCAAAACTTTGATGCAATTCTTTTGGGGTTGTTGCCAGCTATCTTCCTACCAAATTTGGTGGCTCTAGCTCCACTACTCTGGAAGATACACGCATTCCCGTTTTTGATGAAGCGTTGGGGCAGATGGGGGTGGCTAGTGCGGTATTGGTGGGCGTGGCATCCAAACTTTGGATGCAGTTTTTGGGGGGTCATCATCACCTATCTTGGCACCAAATTTGGTGGCTATAGCTCAAAAACTGTGGGAGATATAGGCTTTTTTGACTTAAAAATGCGGGGGGCTGGGGGCGGAATGGGTGGGCGTGGCTCCAAAACTTTGATGCAGATTGTTGGGGTCGTTGTCAGCTATCTTCCTACCAAATTTGGTGACTCTAGCTCGAAGCATGTAAAAGGTGGTGAAAGGGGGCTTGGGGGCTTGGGGGCGGTATGGGTGGGCGTGGCATTCAAATTTTTGCTGCCGATCTATGTGGGATGTCAATTGCTATCTTCATACCAAATTTGGTGACTCTAGCTCGAAGTTTGTATAAATGGGGAAAAGGGGGCTGGGGGCGGTATGGTTGGGCGTGGCATCAAATTTTTGCTGCAGATCCTTGTGGAATGTCAAATGCTACCTTCATACCAAATTTGGTGACTCTAGCTCGAAGCATGTAAAAGGTGGTGAAAGGGGGGCTATGGGGCTTGGGACGGTATGGGTGGGCGTGGCATTCAAATTTTTGCTGCCGATCCATGTGGGATGTCAATCGCTCTCTTCATACCAAATTTGGTGACTCTAGCTCGAAGTTTGTATAAAGTGGGGAAAGGGGGGCTGGGGGCGGTATGGTTGGGCGTGGCATCCAAATTTTTGCTGCAGGTCCTTGTGGAATGTCAAATGCTACCTTCATACCAAATTTGGTGACTTTAGCTCAAAGTTTGTATAAGGTGGGGAAAGGTGGGCGGAATGGATGGGCTAGGCTCCAAAACTTAGATGCAGATTGTTGGGGGTCGTTGCCAGCTATCTTCCTACCAAATTTGGTGGCTCTAGCTCCACTACTCTGGAATATACACGCATTCCCGTTTTTGACGAAGCGTTGGGGCAGATGGGGTGCTAGGGCGGTATTGGTGGGTGGGCATCCAAACTTTTGATGCAGTTTTTGGGGGGTCATCATCATCTATCTTAGCACCAAATTTGGTGACTCTAGCTAAAAAACTGTGGGAGATATAGGCTTTTCGGATTTCTAAATGCGGGGGGGCTGGGGGCGGGATGGGTGGGCGTGGCTCCAGAACTTTGATGCAGTTCTTTTGGTGTCGTTACCAGCTATCTTCCTACCAAATTTGGTGGCTCTAGCTCCACTACTCTGGAAGATACACTCATTCCCGTTTTTTACGAAGCGTTGGGGCATCTGGGGGCGGCTAGGGCGGTATTGGTGGGCGTGGCATCCAAACTTTTGGTGCAGTTTTTGGGGGGTCATCATCAGCTAAATTGGCACCAAATTTGGTGGGTCTAGCTCAAAAACTGTGGGAGATATATGCTTTTTTGACTTTAAAATGCGGGGGGTCTGGGGGCGGAATGGGGGGGCGTGGCTCCAAAATTTTTGATGCAGTTTTTTGGGGGTTGCTAGTAGCTATCTTCTTACCAAATTTGGTAGTTCTAGCTGTAAGGATGTGCGAAATATGCGGATTTATCGTTTTTGAGTTATCGAATTTATCGATTTGCCAGTCCCCCAGTTATCGTAGAACCCCAATCTTGACACTTTAATTTACTATCCCATAGATAAAGAGAATTGGAAAGTTTCAAGTCACTAGCTTGAAGGGTGTGGAAAAAAGTTGCGTTCATACAGACGGACAGACGGACAGACACCATGACGGACATTGCACAAACCCAATATACTCTTTACCTTCGGTATCGAGTGTAAAAGTGTTGATGCCCATCCATGTGGGATGTCAATTGCTATCTTCATACCAAATTTGGTGACTCTAGCTCGAAGTTTGTATAAAGTGGGGAAAGGGTGGCTGGGGGCGGTATGGGTGGAATTGCATCCAAATATTTGATGCAGATCTTTGTGGAATGTCAATTGCTATCTTCATAACAAATTTGTTGACTCTAGCTCGAAGCTTTTAAAAGTGAGGAAAAAGCGGCTGGGGCGGAATGGGTGGGCGTGGCAGCCAAATTTTTGATGCAGATCTTTGTGGGATGTCAATTGCTATCTTCATACCAAATTTTGTGACTCTAGCTCGAAGCTTGTAAAAGTGGGGAAAAAGCGGCTGGGGCGGAATGGATGGGCGTGGCAGCCAAATTTTTGATGCAGTTTTTGGGGGGTCATCATTACCTATCTTGGCACCAAATTTGGTGGCTCTAGCTCAAAAACTGTAAAAGATATAGGCTTTTTTGACTTAAAAATGCGGGGGGCTGGGGGCGGAATGGGTGGGCGTGGCTCCAAAACTTTGATGCAGATTGTTGGGGGTCGTTGTCCGCTATCTTCCTACCAAATTTGGTGACTCTAGCTCGAAGCATGTAAAAGGTGGTGAAAGGGGGGCTTGGGGGCTTGGGGGCGGTATGGGTGGGCGTGGCATTCAAATTTTTGCTGCCGATCTATGTGGGATGTCAATTGCTATCTTCATACCAAATTTGGTGACTCTAGCTCGAAGTTTGTATAAAATGGGGAAAGGGGGGCTGGGGGCGGTATGGTTGGGCGTGGCATCAAAATTTTTGCTGCAGATCCTTGTGGAATGTCAGTTGCTACCTTCATACCAAATTTGGTGACTCTAGCTCAAAGTTTGTATAAGGTGGGGAAAGGGGGGCGGAATGGTTGGGCAAGGCTCCAAAACTTTGATGCAATTCTTTTGGGGTTGTTGCCAGCTATCTTCCTACCAAATTTGGTGGCTCTAGCTCCACTAATCTGGAAGATACACGCATTCCCGTTTTTGACGAAGCGTTGGGGCAGATGGGGGTGGCTAGTGCGGTATTGGTGGGCGTGGCATCCAAACTTTGGATGCAGTTTTTGGGGGGTCATCATCACCTATCTTGGCACCAAATTTGGTGGCTATAGCTCAAAAACTGTGGGAGATATAGGCTTTTTTGACTTTAAAATGCGGGCTGGCTGGGGGCGAAATGGGTAGGCGGGGCTCCAAAATTTTTGATGCAGTTTTTTTGGGGTTGCTAGTAGCTATCTTCTCACCAAATTTGGTACTTCTAGCTGTCAGGATGTGCGAAATATGTGGACTTATCGGTTTTGAGTTATCGAATTTATCGATTTGCGAGCCCCCCAGTTATCGTAGAGCCCCCATCTTTACACTTTAATTTACTATCCCATAGATAAAGAGAATTGGAAAGTTTCAAGTCTCTAGCTTGAAGGGTGTGGAAAAAAGTTGCGTTCATACAGACGGACAGACGGACAGACACCATGACGGACATTGCACAAACCCAATATACTCTTTACCTTCGGTATCGAGTATAAAAATTTTTAGTAATACAAATCATTTAAAATGTCGCAGGCAACAATTTTTTTTAACAATAATTGCGCGATTTTTGTTTAAAAAATTTTTTGCCAGCGGCGCTTGTTTTATTGCACGCCTCAGTCTTTTGCGCGCCTATATTTTCCCTACATATAAATTCTCGGAATACACCATTAATGATTTCGAGAATCAAAACAAGTTGTTAAAAAAAAAAAAAAATATTTGTCGGAACTCACAACAGCTTGTTCAACAACATTGGCACTCTTTTTCTACCGACGTAATTGCTTAGAAAAATATTATAAACAATCGCAAATAATGCTAAAACTATATATAACTATATAAAATATCTATATCTCGATAACCAAGCGAGTTATCGATAACATAATTCTTCATATTTTCGTCTTACTTTTTCGAGTTCTACAAGAATCAATCTTCAGACCTTGTCGCCGGAGTAATCGTAGACGTGCCACGATCTACATACCTAGTTTAAATCTAAAACAACTAAAAACGCCTGCAGGCGTTATTGCACTAGGCGTTATTGCATGCACCCATATAAAAGAGTTCGTCCGCGTTAAAATGGATCAGCCACAGCCTAACCGAAAAGAGCTAGAAGGCTGAAATTTTCACACAATTTTTTATGCAGGTATTCTGTTTGTCCTAAGAAAGGATTTTTATTTTGGACAACTCCTTCAAGTACCTCCCATACGATTTGGAGCACTTTTTACCCATTTAAAAAAAAACAAATTACAATTACAACAAGTACCCATTCCACTACTGTCGCCTGATTGTCGCACAAGCTGAGGGTTTGATCGCGAGCGAGAATACAAAAACAAAACAAATGCGCAGTGACGCCTTCGCGTCGCACAAGCAAAATCATAAAAAAAAGGTTCGACACTTGCAAAAACGAAACGGATTTCTACTTCTTAATGAATATGTGCATACAAAATTAAGTAACAATGCGCTTGAAAATAATTTTCATAATTTTATGTACATGTATCACTTCGCACAGTGCATATTCTTTTTTTCTTCAAATTTGTGTGCCTTTGACAATTGATTTACTACCCAAGTAGTGTTTGTTGTTGTTGTCAGTGTTGTTGTTGGGCCCGCACTGCTACTATTTGTTGGTGTCATTGATTTAAAAAACAACAACAACATAACAAAACTTGGCGCGTCTAGAAAAATTTCCCACACCAGAATATGTTTTGAGGGTGGATTCGCCTACTTGCTGCTTATATATCTTAGACAAAACTTAACACACTAACATTATTGATATATTATTGATATAAAATTTCGAATAAGCAAAGGGCGTTCACATAAGCGCGCATGTTGCTCTTATGATAATCAGATAATTTGAAATCTCGCTCCGATCATGCGCCTTTGTTGTTGCTCATTTACGTTCACTCTCTATTTTATGTGCGCGCTTTGCATGTCAATAATAAAGTTTAATAACCCTAGCTACTCCGCACACACACTAAATTAAAGCTAACGCCAATATACAATTCACTTAACTGCAGCCTCTTAGATATGTTTTGCATTGATTCAGTGCGTGTGAAGAAGGTAGCGATACTACGCTCTTTGTTTGAGTTGCAGAGCGCGCGCATATATAAGTGAGTTAGCCGAAATACCTATAATTGGTGATGGAGCCTGCCTTTTTAAAGCTCTTCTAAAAATATGAGTGCGCTATGTCATACTTATGGTACTGCATGTGAGCTTCAAGCAGCAGCAGAAATTTTTGCTGTAAATTTCCAAGCTTTTCAAAATGGAAATTTATTACAAGCATTTGGAAATAATATGCATCCTGTTAAAAGATTGTGTTTTACCGGTCCATTAATGAATGGACATTTTGATGTTTATATTCCTTTAGAGGAAGTATTAACTCAAGATTCTGATACGTCAAGTGAATGTAAAACTGAAAAAGTTAAAAATCCCGATAAAAGACTTAGTCGATTCACCGGCAAAACAGAAAAAAAAAGTAAAAAAAATAAACGTTCATTTGAAAAAAATAGTGATATCAATAGGGGTAAGCGCATAGAAGCATCAAAAAGATTTCAGGTTAATAATTCTGAAGCTCATTTAGTTGCAGTGAGAAGAGATAAGGCTAATAATCCTGAAGCTCATAGAGTAGCAGTGAGAAGACATCAGGCTAATAATCTTAACGCACGTCAAGAAAGGCGTTTGCGTGCATGGAGTGTTAAAGCCATGTCTGGCTTAAACTATGATTTTGAAATAGCTTACAAGTCAGATAAAATTACTCAACTTGGTAGCATGAATTTTATATGCAAACATTGTAATGCTTTAAAATGGAAAAATGAGCCTTTGGGTATCTGTTGCAAGTACAGTACCTTACAGTACCCTTTGCTATTTCCTTATGGCGAAGATGGCTATTCAGTGGATATACCACAATGGAATCCATCATTAAAAAAAGAGGAACAAAAAAAAAAAAATGATATCTACGTTAAGCTTTTGCAGCTATAAAATAATGATAATCTGAGATAAATCATTTAATTTACTGTCGTTCCCTTTTTAGTCAGTTTTTGGTTGATATGTATACTAAAATTGAAACAGAAAGGTTAAATTATATTCGCTACAATCAAGCGAAACTCAGAGCAGATAGCTATATACATCTACAAGATGCAATAGGCCAACAAGATGTTGTCGCAGCTCAACTTGGTCACATGGTAATTTTACCATCTTCTTTTACAAGCTCTGCACGATATATGCATGAAAAGACTCAAGATGCTATGACATATGTCCGCCATTATGGGCGACCAGATCTTTTCATAACATTCACATGCAATCCACAAGGAATGACATAAAAAGTGTTTTATTACCGGGTCAAAAACCGCATGATCGTCACGATATTATAGCTCGAGCCTTTCATTTAAAAGTTAAAGCTTTAATGTCACTATTGACAAAAGGTTCTTTGTTTGGAAGCGTGCAATGTTTCATGTACTCTGTGGAATGGCAAAAGCGGGGCTTACCACATATACACATTCTACTTTGGTTAGAAAATAAAATAAGACCAGATAAAATCGATAAAATTATCTGTGCCGAAATACCAAACGCAGATGAGGATCTTTTGTTATATACATTGTTAAGTCAAATATGATTCATGGTCCTTGCGGTGCATTTAATAATAAATCGCCATACATGAAAAATTGCAAATGAACCAAAAGGTTTCCTCGACTGTGACTGGAAAAGAAAGTAACCCTCTATATCGTAGAAGAGCGATAGAAGATGGTGGCAATGGTAATTGCATAGATAATCGTTGGGTTGTGCCTTACAACTGTGTACTATTGAGAACATTTGAAGCTCACATAAATGTTGAGTATTGTAGTTCTGTAAAGTCTATTAAATACATTTGTAAATATGTTAACACGGGCAGCGATCAAGCGTCATTTACTCTTAACGACCAACGTAATGAAATTAATATGTACGAAAGTGGCCGTTATATAAGTAGCTCAGAAGCGGTATGGAGAATCCTTACATTTCCCATACATGAACGTTTTCCGGCTATTACACATTTAGCTGTTCATTTAGAAAATGGTCAACGGATATATTTTAACCCCAATAATCCGCAACAATTACTTGACAGATTAAGCACTTCACCCAAAACCACTTTGCTAGCCTTCTTTGAGCTATGCACACGTGATGAGTTTGCAAGAACGCTTCTACATTGTGAAGTTCCATCGTATTTTACATGGAACAATAAAGAATTTCAAAGAAGAAAATGAGGGCATGATGTACCAAATTTTCTTGGAGTTAAAAGAGATTCAGCTTTGGGAAGAGCTTACACTATTCATCTCAATAATACAGAATGTTTTTATTTAAGACTTTTATTACATTTTGTAAAGGGCGCAACTTCATTTTTAAATTAAATTAAATTTTAAATTAAATTAAAATACGCATCATTTCAATTGGCGTGTAAAGCTCTAGGATTACTAGAAGATAATAAGCACTGGGATTCAACTATAGCCGAAGCTGTCATATGTCAAATCCTACAAAACTTACTTTTTGCAATAATGTTAGTATTTTGTCATATTTCGGATGCTCTTAACTTTGGAATATTTATAAAGAGAGTTTCTCAGAAGATATTTTAAGAGTCTTTCATATTTCACAAGACAGAAATATTGATCAAAGTATTCTGAATAATGTATTTAATAAATGTCTTTTGTACATTGAAGATATAGTACGGTCTATTGGTGGTCAAAACTTGACTAACTATGGACTTCCACTACCAATCAGATCCGAGGAAATTGTTCATAATAATGAATATCATAGAGAAACAAATTATGAAAATTGCGATAATTTTGTTGTTAATAATGAGCTACTCCTTACTGCTGAGCAAAAACAAGTATACGAAAAGTTACTGCATAGCGTTGAAGCAGAAAAAGGAGAAATCTATTTTTTAGATGCACCTGGTGGAACAGGTAAAACGTTCTTTTAAATTTATTATTGGCAAAGGTACGGCAAAGTAAAAACATTGCATTGGCCGTTGCTTCTTCCGGTATCGCAGCCACTTTACTTAATGGTGGTCGCTCAGCGCATTCTACACTTAAGATTCCAATTAATTTGATTCATTTAGAAACACCACATTGCTCAATTTCAAAGCAATCTAATATTGCTGCTCTGCTCAAAGATTGCAAGCTTATTGTTTGGGGTGAGTGTACTATGGGCCATAAAGGTGCTTTTGAAGCTGTAGATCGATCTTTGAAAGACATTCGAGATAGTGAATACTTAATGGGTGGCATAACTGTTCTCTTAGCTGGTGATTTTCGACAAACTGTTGCAGTGATCCCCAGAGGAACAAGAGCAGATCAAATAAATGCGTGCTTAAAGTCTTCAATTTTGTGGCCCAAAATACAGAAAATTGCACTAACGAAGAATATGCGAGTGCACTTAAAAGGTGATAGCATAGCTGGTGAATTTGCAGAAATGCTTCTACAAATTGGAAATAGATTATTTCCAACCCATGATGGCAAAATAACTTTGTCGAAGCAATTATCTTTACTGGCAATGGTATAGGGCAAACGGTTTTTATACCGAGAATTCCATTAATACCTTCTAATTCTGAATTGCCAATTCAATTTAAAAGATTGCAATTTCCTTTAAAAGTTTGCTTTGCCTTAACAATTAATAAATCACAGGGACAAACTCTGAAATTAGCGGGACTAGACTTAAGACACGATTGTTTTTCTCATGGCCAATTTTATGTAGCCTGCTCAAGAGTCAGTTCACCAAAAAGTTTATTTGTATTAGCACCTGACGGAGAAGGAACCAATGTCGTTTATAAAGAGCTCTTAAAAGTTGTTAATAATTGCAAATTAAATTCTATAAAATTATAAGGCCTACTGGGGAAACCACAATAAAAAAATGACGCGCCTGATTCTCTACCTCAATGGTGGCGTCGAAAAGAGAATATCAAATACTTTGCTTTAATATTTTGTGAAATATTTTATAATTTATTTATTTTGTATCTATCTTCTATTGCTAAAATTTATATAAACTATCCGCGCAGCGAAGTAAGCGGGCCACTTACTAGTCTTTAATAAAAGAATGAATTGACGAATGATGAACCTAAATTCAAAAAGGAAACCTAAATTCAATAAAATATATATTTTTTTGATCAAGAAAACATGCTCATAGCAATAATACAGGCACAAAAACTTCAACAAACAGGCGTTCTTAATTATTCCAGTCATTAAAGAGTTTCACCTCGGAACTTTTACCAAATAGCTGAAAACTTCCATAAACCTTTAGTCATGAAATGGGTTAAAAAGATGTAGTGGTTTTGTGCAAAAGTATGTAATAGGCAGAATATTATTCACCATCAACATCCAAGTCGAAATAGCCATGTCCGGCCGTCCTTCCGTCTGTAGGTATGAAAGCATCGATCTTATAGATTTGTAATATTAGCTTTATCAATTATAGGCAGAACAAGCTTATTTCAAATTATCGATTACTCATCCCGTTTTCTATGTAGACGTACTATTATCAACACAGCAACAATTTTAAACTAAAAGTTTGGCTTAGTTTGAGAAACTTTGATATAATAATGATTATCTAAAACCATTACTTTCATCAGCACCAGAAATACTATGAAGTAAATCGTTATGTAGTAGCGAAGTAGTGCATTCTCTGCATACGCGGTAACACAAACACAAACAATGACTGCACGCTAGAGTCCATAATTCAGGAGTCATGCTATTTCGCTTAGTGTTTCCTTACTTGTTTTTATACTTGATACCGAAGGTAAAGAGTATATTATTTATTACTTGGCGTCTACAACCCTATCGGGTCACTGCCTGATGCACAAGGCTCCTCCACGCGCTCCTGCTTTGGGCGCGTCTTCTCCAGTTGACAATCCCAAGTTTCGTCAGGCATTCAGTCACTTGGTCATGCCAACGTATCCGCGGTCGTCCTCTCCTTCGCTGTCCGCCTACCACCGCATCAAACACCTTCCGAGCCGGAGATTCTTCCTCCATACGAGCGTTGTGACCCAGCCAGCGAAGTCGCTGAATATTCACACGACTGACTACGTCGACATCGTTGTATAGCTCATGCAGCTCATCGTTCCACCTGATGCGGTAGATACCGCTAACGCAGACAGGACCATAGATTTTGCGAAGAATTTTCTTCTCAAAAACTCCAAGAGCAGCTACATCTGATTGTGATACTGTCCAGGCTTCCGCACCATAAAGAAGAACTGGAAGGATGAGCGTCTTGTAGAGTGTTTTCTTCGTCTGTCGAGAGAGGGCTCTACTGTTTATTTGTCTACTGAGCCCAAAGTAGCACCTGTTGGCAAGTGTTATTCTTCGCATAATCTCCAGACTGACATTATTGCTATTGGTGACCGCAGATCCAAGGTAAACAAATTCCTTGACGGACACAAAGCTATGGCTAACAGCGGTAAGCTGTGAATCTAGACGCCGAGATTCTCTGCTAGAGCATACCAGAAACTTCGTTTTCTCTGCATTTACAGTCAAACCAACTTTGGCCGATTCTCTTTCAATAGATCCGAACGCCGCCGTTACATCACGCTTAGTGCGGCCAATGATGTCAATATCATCAGCATATCCAAGGAGTTGGGAACATCTGTTTGCTAGTATTGTCCCGGTCCGATACACAGCAGCCTTTCTTATAATACTCTCCATCAAAAGATTAAAGAGCATACAGGAAAGCGAGCCACCCTGTCTGAGACCTCGCTTGGTGATAAAGGTTTCGGATTGGTCATTTCCTACCTTGACAGAGCTGCTAGTATTGCTCAATGTCATCTTGCAAAGTCGCGTTAGCTTTGCAGGGATACCAAGCTCAGACATAGCAGTGTATAAGCAATCCCACCTTGGGCTATCGAAAGCTGCCTTGAAGTCGACAAAGAGGTGGTACGTGTCGATTTGGTTTTCATGTGTCTTCTCCAGGATTTGGCGCAGTGTGAAGATTTGGTCAATCGTGGACTTACCAGAGCGGAAGCCGCACTGATAAGGTCCAATAATTGCCTCGGCATGGGGTTTTAGCCTTTCACATAATACGCTTGTAAAGACCTTATATGCGACAGGAAGTAGACTGATGCCACGATAGTTGGTGCGCAATGTGGCATCAACCTTCTTTAGGATGGGACAGATCAGGCTTAGGTTCCAATCGCCGGGCATGCATTCCGTGAGCCCTATCTTGCAGATAAGTTGATGCATGCTCCCAATCAACTCATTGCCACCAGTCTTAAACAATTCGGCTGCCAGGCCATCTGCACCTGGTGCCTTATTGTTTTTAAGCCTCTGAATAGCGGTTGCAACCTCGATATAGCTGGGGCTTGATATATCAATTCCGTCGTCGTGGATTGGCATTTTTACGTCATCTTCCCCAATATCGTTTTCAGGACTATCTGCCAACATACTCGAGAAGTGACTCTTCCATAACTTCAGCGTCTGTCACTAGGTTTCCGTCATCATCTCTGCATGAAACTCCTCCACTCTTGAAGCCTTGGGTCAGACGCTTAACCCTTTGGTAGAAGTTTCGTGCGTCATTTCTGCATCTGCTGTTCTCCATTTTCTCGCATTCTTGCCTTTCTAGTTCTTGTTTTTTGCGTCTGAAAAAGCGTTTCTCCTCTCTTTTCCTTGTCCTGTACGCCTCTACCACAGCTCAGACGGCAGTGTTCTTCTATAGGTGGCGTCTTTTGCAGCTGTTGCTTCACGACACTCCTGGTCATACCATGGATTCCTTATGAGAGGGCGCCGGAATCCAAGCACCTCTTCCGCTGAGGTTCGTAAGGAGCGAGATATGCGCGTCCACATATCGCTGATGTTTTCCGCATTTGGAGCTGGTTGGCTTAGTAGGCCAGAGAGCCGAGAGGTGAATGCGTCATTACTCTGTTGTGAGTGCAGCTTTCTGATGTCCAGCTTTCTTTGCATACCACGAAAAGACGTTTTCGACACACATAGCCGTGTGCGAACCCTGGCTGCGACAAGGTAGTGGTCAGAGTCGATGTTAGGACCCCGACAAGATCGTATGTCGAGTATGCTAGATGCATGCCTTGCATCAATCACAACATGATCGATCTGATTCCGCGTCCGTCGATCAGGAGACAGCCAAGATGCTTTGTGGATATCCAGATGACGAAATCCAGTACTGCGTACTACCATATTGTGCGCCACAGCAAAGCCAATTAATCTGAGACCATTGCTCGAGGTGGACTCATGTAGGCTAAATCGCCCGACGGTTGTACCAAAGATCCCTTCACGCCCTATCTTGGCATTAAAATCTCCGAGAAGAATTTTAATGACATGGGATGGGCAACGGCCGTATGCTCGGTCGAGATCCGCATAGAAGGCATCCTTCGTGGCATCGTCTTTTTCTTCAGTAGGGGCGTGCGCGCAAATTAGGCTGATGTTAAAGAATTTATTGTTGCAAGTCTCTCACTTATTGGCAGGAAGTGGGAGACTCGTTGCCGTAACCTAGCACCAACAACAAAGCCAACGCCAAATTCATGCCTTTGCGAATGGCAGCTGTAACATATGTCACAGTCGTTCTTCTTGATGCAAATCTGTCCTTTCCATAGCATCTCCTGGATAGCAGTAATGTCTGCCTTACACTTGTTGAGTGTATCTGCTAGTTGTTGAGCAGCACCCGGTCTATACAATGATCGTACACTCCAAGTGCATACCCTCAAATCATAGTCATTTTTTCGTTTGCCATAGTCGTCAACGTTAGTTCGAATCCGCTCCGAGGCTCCTCTTGCATCTTTCATTGAAGGTTTGTTTTCTGTGGGTGGATTTTAAGTCCTACGCCATAACCTAATTTGAAGGATTGGGAATCCCGCCGCGCGCTTTAGTTTGCCACTAAACGGGTGTTTATTGACAATCCAGGAAGAACCACGTGGAGGTAGCGCGTCGACTTGAAGGAAGTAGGGACAAGGATCGTGCTGGCATCCACCAAGTTGAATGCAATCAGGCACTTTGCCTTGTATACTATCTCCCATCTCTTCCCAAAAGAGTATATTGGGTTTGCGAAATGTCCGTCATGGTGTCTGTCTGTCCGTGTGCAACTGTTTTCGAAACCCTTCAAGCTAGAGGCTTGAAACTTTGCAAATACCTTTTTCTATAGCCGGGACAGATAAAATGCCAAGATTAAGGTTCTACGATTATAGGGGAGATGGCAAATCGATAAATTCGATAGCTAGAAATCGATAAATCCACCTATTTCACACATCTTTACAGCTAGAACTACCAAACTTGGTGAGAAGATAGCTAACAGCAACTCCCAAAAAACTGCATAATCATTTCGGCCCCAGCCCACCAAATTTGGTGCCAAAATAAAGGATGAAGACCCCGAAAAAGAAATCAAAAACGCTTATATCTTCCACAGTTTTTTAGCTAGAGCCACCAAATTTTGGATGCCACGCCATTCCGTACTGCCCTAGCCGCAACAAAGCTTCGTTAAAAACGGGAATGCTTGTATCTTATAGAGTTGTTGAGCAAGAGTCACCAAATTTGTTAGGAAGATAGCTGGTTATGACCCCCAAAGATCTGCATCAAAGTTTTGGAGCCACGCCCACCCATTCCGCCCCTAGTCTCCCAAATTTTGAAATCAAAAACGCTTATATCTTCCACAGTTTTTGAGCTCAAGCCAGCCAATTTGGTGCCAAAATAGGCGATGACGATTCCGAAAAACCTGCATACAAAAATTGAATGCCACGCCCACTCATACCACCCCCACCCACCTCTTCCCAACCCTCCCCTTCCCCACCTCTTACAAACTTTGAGCTAGAGTCATAAAATTTGGTTGGAAGATAGCAATTGACATTCCACAAAGATCTGCAGCAAATAGATGGATCCCACGCCCACCCATACTGCCCCATGCCCACCTTTCCCCACGTTTTACAAACTTTGAGCTAGAGTTCCAAATTTGGAAGGATGATATCTGGTTGCATCCCTCAAAGATCCGCAGAAAAAGTTTGAATGCCACGCCCACCCATGCCGTTCCCAGCCGTCCTTTCCCCACAATCTAAAAACTTTGAGCTTGAATCAACAAATTTTGTTGGAGAAGACCTGGTGGCATCCCCATCTGCATCAGACAATCTTTAGGGCAGCATACACCCCTGCCGCATGCGCACCCTATTGCAATCAGTCATTTCACATGTGAAACAGGGTATATTGACTTTTTCATGAATCTGTAACGCCTTAAAGGAATGATGGGAGACCCCATAAACAATATATCAAAATGTTCAGGACGAGCACAGGAATTGATTTCCGTCCGTCCGTCCGTCTGTCCGTCTGTCTGTTTCAACACGATTTCCGGCCAAACTGCTGAACCGATCTTGATGAAACTTTCACAGATTGCTTAGATCATTTCGGGTTTGTTCACTATGAAATTTCATCCCGATCGGAGCATTCTACGATATAGCCACCATATAAATTTACCATATCAACACGATTTCCGGCCAAACTCCTAAACCGATCTTGATGAAACTTTCACAGATTGCTTAGATCATGTCGGGTTTGTTCACTATGAAATTTCATTTCGATCGGAGCATTCAACGACATAGCCACCATACAAATTTACCATATCGTTGTTGTATGTTGTCTCTGTCGTGCACTTTCAAGTACCTACATGTCAAATTGTTTTTGTTGTCGCACACGAAAAAGTAAATGACGCTCAAGAGTAAAAATATTGGCTAAAAATTACCAACAACTGCACAGAAACATAAGAGGCGGGAGAATTGATTTGGCTTTGTGACGGGTATCATAGTCTTGGCATAGCCAAAACTAACTATGCGCCAATATGTTTTGTTACATGTATCGAGCATACCGCAGTCGGTTGTCTGCAACGTTTCAATTTGTTGCATTTATAAAGTGATTAAAGTTAAATTTATTCTCGTGTGCAGTTATTAAGGTTCATATATTTTTGGTATATTTGGTTTTTATAGAAAACACTTACAAACAATTTTAATTTAGGATTATAAATTTAATAGAAACACACTCATTCGTAATATATAATACAGAAGGTAGAAGGAACTTCTTTAAATCTTTTCGTATGATAAGGGGATTGGAGTGTTCTTCGACTTCAATACGGCTAGCTTTATATTTGATTGCATTTATATGGTAATAATTGATATGCCTAAAAATATTTATTGCATGCATTATCGGTTGTGACACGATTTGTGCGCTTCTAAAAAAGAAAAATTACCCAATATTGGTTAACTAACTGAAGTATTTCAACAATGTACAAAATTTTTTTATTTAAAAATCTAAAATAAAAACGCTTTGATAGACATTCCTAACAAAAAGCGGTTAATTGTTTGTAATTGCCTATGATTTTTTTCAACAGCCATAGAATGTCCAGAAACTAGATATGCTTTAATGATTTTAAATAAATTTTAAATTAAAGCAAACGCTGTAATCGGATGCAGCCAACTGAAGAATGTTCTGATACCAGTATAAAACGAGAAGAAAGTAGACTTCTTGGGAGTACGGCTGCTGCACTGAGGTGTGCGGCGTTCACTTAAAGTTTGGTGCAAATCTTCTGGGGATGTCACCGGATATCTTTCACCTGATTTGATGAAGATTATTGAACACATAGATACTGCAATGAGCTGGTTTCTCGAAACGTTTTTTTTTTCACCTTTGTTGTCTTCGAAGTAATTTACAACTTTCGTTTCGGGTCAGTAGACAGTAGTAGTTCGCTGTGTCTGTCTGAGCTTGCTTTGTTTTTGCTTTTCGATTTGTGTGTCGGCGCTCGCTGTGTCTGTCGACGCTCACCTGCTCAGTTTCTGAACTGTCAACTCGCAGTCAAAGTGAACCTTTTCAACAGAGCCGCAAAGTGCCTTAAACACCTTTTACAAAACTTAAGGAGCAAATCCTTCGACAGATTCCTTGAAAATCTTGGAACAGAAGACCCAAAAAACAACCTATGACAGGTCATGCCCATCAAAAGAGTAGTTCCTGTCCGGATGGAAAATGGGCGATGATGCCAATCAGATCAAGAAAGAGCAGATGCATTTGCAGAACACCTATACAACTCATTAACACCGTTTGTTCGCTGCTCATTGGTGAAAGAATAGAGCACTATCCAGTTCTTGGAGATACCAAGTCCGAAAACCACTACATCTTTGGATGAAGTTCTCAAGGAGGTTCAGCTGCTCAATCCCACAAAGGCGCTTGGACATGATTGCACAGACGCAAGAGCAACTAAACTGCTATCAACCAACTGTATGCAGCTTCTGACCAATGTGGCAACAATGTGGAACACCGTCTCAATGTCACAGGCTAGTAGAAAAAATACTACAGGCGTTCGAAGATAAGAAGTAAGTAAGAAGTTAAGCAAGCCTTCGACAGGGTATGGCACCACGGCCTAGTATACAAGCTCAAAACGAATCTACCAGCAGTTTACTTTGAGTTTCTGAAAAACTACTTCTCCAGTAGAAAATTTCACACCAAATGCGGTGACGCTACCTCACCCACTATGAGCATCAGAGCCGGAGTATTCCAAGGCAGTGTTCTATGAACCTTACTTTACATAGTATATACTGAAGACATGCCCGCACTATCAGATGAGAGACTACTGATAGCCACGTACGCCGACAACACGGCGTTGATCGGCAGAAATTCAAAGCTGAAGCTCAGTACAAAAATGCTTGTTTACAAGACTATAATTAGGCGTATATGGACTTACGGCATACAGCTTTGGGGCATAGCCAGCAAAAGCAATCAGATGGTTATTCAACGATTCCAAATCAAAGCACTGCGCATTATTTAAATAACATATGTACATACAGTGACTCACAGCTTAAATGATGCAGTGTCAAATAAAAAGTTTAAATTGCTATATATATTAAACTAAACGAAAAACAAAAAATTTTAAACGCCAATTTGTTTTATGTTATATCACATTTAAAAAAGGAACGTTATTTGTTTCTGAAATATTGCTAAGTTTTATATATAAACTAAAAACTAAAAATATATCTTTAATATAGGTCACAACTTAAAAGATGCAGACACAAACTAGTTATATTTTTGCCGGATAAAAAGTTAAATAAGGATTTTAGTACTTAGTTTGTAATCCTTTAATCTTTAGAATAGCCCTTAACCTATTGTTAATCGAAGAGACCAGCTTCTGAGTGGTTTCCGGGCTTATTTTGCTCGCTTCCTCCAGCAGAGCATTTTTAAGGTCCTGTTTGCTAAAAATCCGAGGATTCCGGATCTTGTTCTCCAGCATAGCCCACAAATTTTCAATGACATTTAAATCTGGAGACTAGGCCGGAGGAATCATAACGTGGGGGCAGTTCCAGGTAAGCCAGGACTGCACTATTCCGGACGTATGTTTGGGGTCGTTGTCGTGGTAGAACCGGAAATCACGTCGGATTCCTAACTTTTTCGGCGCTTTGGTGCAAATTTTCTTTAAGAATATTGAAGTACATAGTCATGTCCATCGTCAACTCAAAAAATGCCAAGTTTCCGACGCCGGCTGCCGACATACAGGCGCATACCATCACACTTCCTCCGCCCTGCGTAACTGTTGCTTTTACGTTTTTTGGATCTAGTTCAGTATTGGGCTGTCGCCACACAAATTTTCTCTCGTCCGACCCAAAAAGGTTGAATTTGGACTCGTCTGCAAAAATTACTGTGTTCCAAAATAAATTTGATTTCTATTGTTTTAAGCTTATTTTAAATCTTTTTTTTTTAACTATGTATATTTATTAAGCTTGAGTAAATCAATTAGGTGGCAAGTTAGCTGGTGATGTCCCCTAAAATGTTCATTAAACTATCATTGCAAGCAGACTTCTTACCACCATTTTTATACTGGTGTCAGAGTAAACCGCAGTCGGTTGTGTCCGACTGCATTGTTTTCTATTTTTGAACAAAGTGAACACACGCAAACGTCGCTGCCGAAACTCACATGCATACCTCGCTGCCGTAACTCCTATAGAGAAGGCATTACAAACACTAAAACCGCAGTCCAAAACTGAAATAGTTTGTGGTTGTTTTACAAAAATTGTCTCTGCCTGAAAAGGAATATGATGGTTTTGGTGTTGCGAAAGATAAAAGTGGTCGTAAAAGATGAAGTCTCGCTCATGAATTGACGAACACTGTGTCTGTTACTTTGCATTCGTTATGTTTTGTTTGTGCTTAGATGCAGACCAGCAGCCGACTGAGACGGTCGAGTAACGCTGTTCTGCTGTTTATGTTATGCCCACAAACAACCAAAAAAGAAAATACTATTGCGTAAAAGCTTATTTATTTGTAGGTGCAGGATTTCTGGGTTGGTAATTATAAATATAATTATAATTATTAAATTTAGCTATAATAAAAAGTGTGAGTTTGTGTGCATTCACAAAAGAAACTAAACAGAAATGCCCTAGACCAATGATGAATTTGAATATGTAGTTACAGAATATATTTGCAAT
This sequence comes from Scaptomyza flava, assembly GCA_030179655.1. Lineage (NCBI taxonomy): Eukaryota > Metazoa > Arthropoda > Insecta > Diptera > Drosophilidae > Scaptomyza > Scaptomyza flava. The sequence goes on along the minus strand of JARNME010000188.1, from coordinate 1,220,425 downwards.
AATTGCATATTTTGATTAGCAAAGGTTGGCGTTAGCACACAATTGAGAAATAACTAAAAACAGTTAAACAACATATCATCTTCCAACATTATAAGAGTATCGATCATTTATCATTCGTTTAGTGCAATTCTGTATTGCTTCTTTTGTGAGCACACACTTTTTATTATACAGACTAACATAGATGACTTCTTTAATAAAAGAATGAACTGACGAATGATGAACCTAAAATTCAATTTTGGACTGCAGTTTTAGTGTTTGTGATGCCTTCTCTATAGGAGTTACGGCAGCGAGGTATGCATGTGAGTTTCGGCAGAGACTTTTGCGTGTGTTCACTTTGTTCAAAAATAGAAAACAATGCATTCGGACACAACCGACTCCAGTATAAAAATGGAGGTAAGAAGTCTGCTTGCAATGATAGTTTAATGCACATTTTAGGGGACATCACCAGCTAACTTGCCACCTAATTGATTTACTCAAGCTTAATAAATATACATAGTTAAAAAAATAAATATAAAAAAATATTTAAAATAAGCTTAAAACAATAATAATCAAATTTGTTTTATCCAAAAAACGTAAAAGCAACAGTTAAGCATGGCGGAGGAAGTGTGATGGTATGGGCCTGTGTGTCGGCAGCCGGCGTCGGAAACTTGGCATTTTTTGATTTGACGATGGATAAGACTATGTACTTCAATATTCTTAAAGAAAATTTGCTCCAAAGCGCCGAAAAGTTAGGAATCCGACGTGATTTCCGGTTCTACCACGACAACGACCCCAAACATACGTCCGGAATAGTGCAGTCCTGGCTTACCTGGAACTGCCCCCACGTTATGATTCCTCCGGCCCAGTCTCCAGATTTAAATGTCATTGAAAATATGTGGGCTATGCTGGAGAAGAAGATCCGGAATCCTCGGATTTCCAGCAAACAGGACCTTAAAAATGCTCTGCTGGAGGAATGGAGCAAAATAAGCACGGAAACCACTCGGAAGCTGGTCTCTTCGATGAATAATAGGTTAAGGGCTATTCTAAAGGTTAAGGGATTACAAACTAAGTACTAAAATCCTTATTTAACTTTTTATCCGGCAAAAATATAACTAGTTTGTGTCTGCATCTTTTAAGCTGTGACCTATATTGAAGATATATTTTTAGTTTTTAGTTTAATATAAAACTTAGCAATATTTCAGAAACAAATAAAGTTCCTTTTTTAAAAGTGATATAACATAAAACAAATTGGCGTTTAACAATATTTGTTTTTCCTTTAGCACCTTAAACTTCTTATTTGACACTGCATCATTTAAGCTGTGAGTCACTGTATATACTTCGACAAAGTTACCATACACAGTACACTAAAAATTCAACGGGTAAAGGAGGAAGTTATGAAAACAAGTGACAGGTACATAAAAAGACTGCAACACCATCCAAACAACCTGGCGACTAATGTTCTAAATAATAGAACACAATTAAGACTTCTAAGGAAGCACCCAGTTGATCTTCCAAGGGATTAAGACGCATGACCCCCTTTTGCAAACACCCTAGACCCAACCCATAAATGTTCAATGTTAAATGGGAAACATAAAAACGCTAATGTCTATTATGAAATGTAAAAAAATAAAGTGCGCTTGATACTTGCTAAGCATAACTTTTCTTAGTCGAATTGCAAATACAGTACGACCTCAACGCAACCTATTAAAACTGAGATGCTTGCAAAAACCGAGGGAAAACTTTCTGTTGGCCACGCGACCTATTTCCAAAAAGAGATGTCTTTACTTACCATTACAATTAAAGAAATCGAATAAATCTTTGTTCAGAGAAAGGATTTCATTTTATTTTATTTATTTTTTAAAAAACTGAAAATTGCGGTCTGTACTTTGTTACAGTTTATACCGTTCTGAACAGCTGTTTCAATTGTGGAGGACTTGCGATGAGCGAGGTTATACTGTGTTTACTGTATAAAATATTAAGTTTCATATAATTAAAATTCTAAATCCTCGATGAACGTTTTTTATTTTACTTTATTAACGTAATTACCTTACTAGGGAATTTTCTATTAATATATAGCATTTTAAGGCATACAAGCATATATGTACATGCGTGCGTTGAATAATCGCTTGAAGGTTCTTAATGTTTATACACATGTATGCACCTCATGAAAATGCATGTCCTAATTTTAAAAAATACAAAAATCTACCTACCTACATGTGCATAGGAGTTCCATTAAAACTAGCTGCACCTGTCATTTATGTATACATATATGAATGCCAAAGCATCTGGCATTTTATTAGAGAAAAAAATAATTCACAATTAGAAAGAGGATTACTGATTTCTTAGATTATTGAAGTTTCGCATGTTCTAGGATTGTCTCATCATTTTATGTTCTGCGTATTTGCATTGGGGTTGTTTCTCTTCGTTCACTCGCTTTGCAAAGAGCAAGGCCGTTGGTGCGACGCCTATCTAGCGCCACGAAGATCGTCGTGTCGTTGTCGCCGAGTGTTTTTTTTTTTTATTTTTTATTTCAAATATATACCTATGTTAACTTAAATAACAATATGTGTAGCATGCACAGTCGTTGCCAGCTTCTGCGGGACCGCCGTGAAGCATTGCTTCGCAGAAGCGGTGGCAACGACTACGATGCACTCGCCCTTAACCTCTCCAAACGACGCAGCTCTACCATCGTAGAGGCTGCAAAGGAGCAAACCGCATGCCAGACTTCAAGCCTCTCCAGCATAAGGGCCACCAGGTTAGTTGGCGATAGACGCTGGCCCGTCAGGTTTTCCACCGCGAGTCGATCCTCGGCGAAACGCCCACAGTGGAAGAAGACGTGTTGGGCGTCTTCATCGCAGCCATCTCCACACCAGGTGCACTCTGCGCTAGAGTCGTGCTGAAAACGTTTGAGGTAGCTCCTGAAACATCCGTGGCTGGAGAGAAGCTGGGTAAGGTAGAACGTTACCATCCCGTGCTTCCTCTCCACACAACGCCTTATGTTGGGGATGAGGAGGTGCGTCCAACGCCCTTTGTTGGAGGTGTCCCACTGCTGCTGCCAGGCGTCAAGGCTCCGCTCGCGGGCAGCTGACCGAACGGCATTTCTCCCCAACGGAACCGCTTCTAGGACTGCCACGGTTTCCAGGACGGCGATGCGTATTGGGGTCATCCCCGCAATCACGAGCGCAGCGTCAGAGGACACAGTGCGGAAGGCGCAACATACCCGCAGGGCAGAGAGCCGATAGATTGACTCTATGCCCCTTGTGTAGCTGGCCACCGTCGTAGCGCCGACCCAGATTGGAGCCGCGTACATGATAATTGATTTCATAACGCGCATTATCAGTAGCCTCGTCTGCTGCCTCGGACCTCGCGTGTTTGGCATCATCCTTGCCAATGCGCGTCCGGTAATCGCAGCCTTCCTGTGAACGTACGCGAGATGCTCCCCGTAACTAAGGCGCCTGTCAATGACCACGCCGATGTAGCGGATCCAATCCTTGGACCTCAACGTGACGCCATCCACCTTAAAATCCACGTACTCCACCTTTTTCCTACTGCTGATGAGCACCGCCTCCGTCTTGTGCGCAGCAAGCTGTAGACCCACGGATGACAACCATTGAGTCACTGCATCCAAGCACCAATTGCAGAGCTCGGTGACACGCCGTAAGTCCTTCGCCACAAGCACCAAGGCAACGTCGTCAGCGTAGCCAACTGCTGTGGCCCCCTCTGGAAGCTGGATTCTAAGTATGCCATCATACATGATGTTCCACAGGAGAGGACCTAGAACAGATCCTTGTGGGACACCTGCAGAGATAGCATACTCCTTTTCGCCCTCGTCCGTGTCATACCGAAGGATTCGGTTGTCGAAGTAGCTCCTCACAATAGCTACTAGATACTCTGGCACCCGGAGAAGCACCAGGGCATCCAGGATACAGCTCCAGTCGGCAGTGTTGAAGGCGTTCTTCACGTCTATTGTTGCTACAAGGCAGTATTGCTTACACCCGAAACGCCAGCGGGTACCGGCGATAGCCTCAGCCGCGATATCGACAACAGCTTTGATTGCATCGGTGGTGGATTTTGCCTTCCTGACACCATATTGGTGAGGTGAAAGGCCACCAGCGCTACGTACGGCATCCTCCAGTCTAGCACAGATTAGCATCTCCAGGACCTTGCCGCCGTTGTCAATGAGGCAAATGGGCCTGTATGCCGAGGGGTCGTCAGGGGGCTTGTCTGGCTTTGGAAGCAGCACAAGTTTCTGTACCTTCCACCTATCTGGAAAAGTACCTTCGCGCAGACATTTGGAGAAAGTCTCTGCAAACAGACCAGGCCGCAAGGCGATTGCTATGCTTAGGCATCTATTTGGCACTCCGTCTGGGCCCGGGGCTTTTTGGGCGGTGAGCTTTCGAGCAGCGACCGCCATCTCTTCCAACGTAACCGGGATGAAGCCCTCGATTGTGGATGGACCAAGGGCTGGTGGGAGTGGGCTCGTTCTCCGAGGAAAAAGAGTTTCCACTATGTCCCTCACTCGAGCGAACTCAGTGGGCGCTTGACCTCTGCTTTTGCCGATGCGCTTGACCACTATCCTGTATGCTCTGCCCCAGGGATCATTGTCCGCGGAGTCGCAAAGTTTGAGGAAGCACTCCTTTTTGCTGACTTTTGCAGCAGATCTCCACCTGGTTGGATTCCGACAGGGTTTTGACGGTGGCACGTCCGGCAAGCACCTTACCAACAGCGAGCTGCAGCTCGTTTGCAATGTGTGCCGGCTGTTTGTTTAGCCGAATCAGCAGGTCGCCTTTGGCCGTCTTACGGATCGTACTTACATCCTCACGCAGATGCACAAGTGATGGCTCACTCCTAACCACCTTTAATATGTCTGCATAGCTACAGTCGCCAAAACCAGACACGGTGACTGCATCCGCCCTTGTGCGAGCTTTGCCTTTGCGGCCAACCACTTTCGACCGTGGATTATCCTTGGGCAGGGATGATACGCAGGGGGGCTCGAGGTTTTGATTGCTAGCAACCGCCGTTACTCTGCTCCTTTTTGGGGGTGTAGTGCGGCGAGATGTTGATGGCTCGCGCATGCGTTTTGGTGTTCCCTTGGGTTGCACCACCAAGCTATGCCCGCACCTAGCTTCTCTGCTGGAGCAGCCCGCCACAGTTGGCGTTGTCTGGACGGCCTTCTCCGTTGCTGCAGAACCCAGACAGCTCATAGCTCGCCTATGTAGCTCCACAAGCTTTCCAAGCACCTCGCGCTCTAAATTGTTGATGTGCCTCTTGGTGTCGAACCGGGCACTTATGCCATCAATGCAATCCCCCATTTGTACTAGGATGCTCCTAAGGCTAACGGGAGACCCAGGTAAGTGGGCTGCTGTCGCCGTGCAACCAGATCTTCCAGTCGGTCGCGCCGCTGCCGGTACCAAAGGCGCCGGTGAAGTCGCCTCCATAGCCGGAGACACAGCCTCAACGAGGGGCGGTGGTAAGCCCAATCTAGGCTGTAGTGACGGTGGAGATCGCTGTAACGCCGGCTTCCTAAAGAATGGCGACGATTCATCTGCCATCCTTGCGATACCGCGGGTACCTTGCTAAGAACTCCAATAGCAGTCCCACGGTGACCAAAGGTTTCCCCTTGGTTTAGCCGAAGGGGGTTATACCGCCCCTTTTCGGTCAACCAGAGCCCTCTCTTTGTGTACCGCCGCAGCGGGGAGGGTTGGATTATAACCAGTTCCGTGGTCTTTTACACCTTACTGCTAGAAGTCTCTTTAGCAAAAAACCCGCCTGTTGGATATGCTGCACTAATCTGTTGCCCACTAGGGTATGCAACAGCTAGAGCAGCCCACGCAATCAGTCGGTACAAGAACCGAACGCAGGTGGCGCCACCTGTTGCTCAATTGGGAGGAGCCGAAATGGGCTGTTTGCGCAGCAAGTGAGCTTGACGTCCCTGGCAAGTTGTGGGATCAGCTGTGAACGTGGGCACCCAAAACACAAACAGCACAGCTGAGAGTGTGTTCAAGCGAAAAAAACACAAATAGCACACTATTAAGAAAGTGCAATTGTGAGAAATGCACAGGAACACACACCCGCAAAGCGTCACGCAGACAACTTAAAGCGCCGAACACTGCAGATAGGAGCACCGCAGGACGGAAGTGTCGAAAAACAACCTTGTTTACGCCTGGCGGTGGTAAAAACAAGCACTTAGGTAAGCTACCTAGCCACTCACAACACCACACTGACTGCTTTAATTTTTCCCGAAAGGTAATACGCTGTTGATTGTCACCAGGCCGGAACGAGATAAAAACGCGACCGTATACCGTGTATATGTATGTGTGTGTTCCTTGTCGCCGAGTGTGGTTCGAGGGAATTGCATAGGCAGTCAGAAAAACGAGCGTATCAGTATGCTTGAGTTGTCGCCTGTGTAAAGATCGAAACGCGCTGCGCTCTAATGGAAGACGAGTATACAACGACATCAGAAGTGGGAACTGGCCCTCAACCTTCAACAGTAGATGGACCATGGCTTACCATAATGGAATTTTCAAATAACATTTTATTGAACTACAAACAACGGCATCTGATGCAGGGCAAAGTAAAGCGGTGCACCTACTCAAATTCAACCCAGACAAAGCTGGCGCAACCGCTTCATCGTGGTGTAATACCGTTGAAATTATCTTAATGCATTGAAAGGCAGTGCGCTGGTAGTGGCATTTATTTCAGCACTAGGGGGCAGCGTTTCGCAATGGCTTTCCCAAGTGTTACGCTGATATAACCTGGCATTAGTTTAAAGAACTGTTCATTCATCGCTTTGACACTATGGAAACACCAGCCGCCATGTTTCTAAATATGCTCTCCAATCGACCGACTGATGGCGAGAGTCTGGAAGTCCATGCAGCCCGCATCGTTACAGAACTGATGACGAAACAGAAGAAATTGCTGTGTCTGTAACTCTCGCGCTGCTGGCAAATGTTGATAACCTTTTGCAGCGTTTAAGTTTCACATCGAATGTTCGAACTAGAGGCGATTTATAGTCCGAATTAAAAGCATTCACTTTTAGTAAACGGAAAAGTGGCTTCATGGAGTAACAATCAGAAACTTTTCTTAGACGGCAAAAGCAACCATCGCCCAGTGGGTTTTTTTTATCGTTTTTTTTTTTTTTTTTGGCATCAACTTCAAATTGAAAGATAGAAAGCTAAGTTTTTGCACATAAATTTTTCAAATTAAAGCTTAGTACGCAGGAACTAGAAATATTTCTAGTTGTGTCAAACTCCATATAAAAAAAACGCTAGAAATAAATTCTGGGCATAATTTCTAGAGACATTTCTAATGAGTGTATGCAGCAGCTAGAAAAGTATACTCGAAACATGTTGAGAGTTGCCACATCGATTACATTGAAGTGGTTCGTGTGGATGGCATTGAACAGCTGAATTTCTGCTAGAAAAAATGAGCAGCACATTATTTCTAGGCACAAGTGTGCCCGTATTACTCTTTTACCTTTTTGTTTTGCCATTTTTTTGCGTTTTTGGTTTTTTTCCGGTATTTTTAAGGGGCACACAGGGTCTTAGGATACACATTAGAAATAATGTGTAAATTTCTATCAGAAATAATTCTAGTTCCTGCGTACTAAGCTTAAAGTAGAATTTCGGGTTTTGTTAATTTTATGATTCGACCACGCCTACATCCCCTTCCCCAAACATGGTATCTAAAATTATTTGGAAAATTCAAAATAATTATGTTTTTCGATAGATTTGATCTGTTTTGTGTATTTGTACTTACTGAAACAATTAGTCATAAATAATAACATCTAAAACAACCAATTTGACCAAACTTTTTAAATATTTTGGTCCTAATCGGTCAAGGAAAAGCTTCTCAATTTGATCAATTTGTAAATTTTTTTTTTAATATCAACAAGTTTTTAACATCTTCCAAAGGTTTTAGTTTTTAAACAATACGATATTTAAGCTAGTGTTTTGTGCTAAAAATAAAAAACAAATATTAAATTATTTGAATTTATTTACGTTTTAACAGCTTAGTTAAGCTACTTACGACGCACAGTGGCGCCCGTAGAACAAGTCAAGTGTCAAAAATCAAAAATTGCATGTGCCTCTAAAAAATATTGAATGAACCTACTTTATAGGAAATTTTCCAGCGATTTCAAATCTGCAATCCTCAATACAACCAGATTTTTTGTTGAGAAGACATAGCCCTGCAAAGTTGACTGATTTTTTGTGTCTCATAAAAATCGCAATTTTAATGTGATTTTGTCGGCTTTGAGATACAATATCTACAAAAACTAAGAAACGGATCGTCATTATTTTTGGTTCTATTGATAGATCTATTTATTAAGAAAAGAATAAAAAAAAAATTATACTGTTTGTTTTGCGTTTGGCCAGGCAAATCAATATTTACCAAATATCCACTTTTTCACTATTTCTCAACTTTGATGGAAAATAAAAAAAAATTATATCACATTATATCGGCTATTTTTTTAAATTAATTTCTTTGATTATTCCTCTATTAAATGCAAAAAGTTTCATGTGCCCGTTTTTGCCCCTTTTTTTTAAATGTAAAAAAAGTGAAAAAAGTCATAGGAAAAAATGTGTTGCATGCATTTTTGGGCAATTTATGACATATAACCGTGAAAACCCATTTTTGTTGTTGTTGTTACGTTCGTTATTGTGAAGATACTTGACTTTTGTTTTTCATTCTGTAATGCTTACCTGAGATCATTTGTCAAATCCTGGTCCCTAAATTCAGGTGCAGTTACAGGATATACAAATAAATTACCAGGTACGCACCGAATACAGAAATTGCGTTGGCGTACAACTAGTCACACATCCCATTCAGGTAGGCACAATCTTATTCGGACACGTGCCAAGTACCCAAATTGCATAAATTGACCTTATTGACCTGGACTTATACAAACAATAGGTAAATTTGTTAGGCATGAAAGCTAACTCTTTTCTTGAACCCTTAATCCAAACGGTATATATCAGGTAATAGATTAGACTATATAATGAAAAAAAAACTATAATCCTTGATTAGTCTACGACTGAAAGTTGGCGAGACAAGTACTGTTTTACACTTCAAACATGTCGTTGAGCAACCATAAATTATTTGACCTGTTTAGGAAGTCAACCACATTACATAGTTTCACGGAAGCTGCCTTCGAAGAACTTGATAGTTTATACGGCAATATACAGAGAAGCGAAGATATAAAAAATAAACTCTGCATGATGTATGCCAGTCTAAACTCACGATGGATAAAAACAAACAGAATGACTGAGAGATTCAACACCAAACACCAGGACTGGCTTAATAGTGATACCATCCTGGGTACATTAACAGAAGATGAACCCAGCACATCCACCGGACGAGCAAGAGGAAGGCCGACTAAAGGCATGGAAGAGTGTTCAAATTTAACAAGAAAGAGGAAACTCGCTGATTCAACAAATGATTTATCTACGGAACATTTATCGGAAGCGCTGTCTATTAGATATACAAAGGATGTTGAAAAAGTAAGGTCACACATTACAAAAGCAGTTGCTATTGCAAGCCCACCGCGACTTCAAAGAATCAAGAAAAGCATTCCCACGCCCCCAAACACAAACCTTACAAAGTATGGTCCCGAAGAAGCTTTGGCGTTGTTTATGGACTTAGAGCTTTCAAAAGAGAAATATGAGATACTACGGGCATCTTTGAGGCAACATGGAGCTGACATTTTACCGGGATACAAACATGTTTCGAAAGCAAAATTAGATTCACGACCACTGCATACGGAGTTTACTGAAGTCTCTGTAAAAACTAACATGCAGGATCTAATGGACCATACAACAAAACGGCTGTTGGAGAGTCTTGCTGAAAATATGGTTGAAGCTCTTCCTGAGAATCTGACATTGATCAGTAAATGGGGCTGCGATGGATCATCTGGATAAAGCGTGTATAAGCAAAGAATATCATCCGATGACGCTACAATATCGGACGGAAACATGTTTATGGCATCCGTTGTTCCTTTGCGGCTAAAGTCTGATGATTCTTTACACTGGAAAATGAACGGCCGTCATCTGTACATTATTGCCGACCAATAATGTTTCAGTATGCAAGGGAATCGCCGGAACTCATACGAAACACAGTGAAGGATATTGAAGACCAAATAAGCAAGATTAAGCCAACAAAGTTCGAAATCAGTGAAGGAAAATACATTGAATGTAGTTACGAGTTCCACCTGACCATGGTTGACGGAAAAGTGGTCAACGAACTGACAAGCACAAGGTCAACTTTGTCATGCCCAATTTGCAAAAAGACGCAAAAAAACTTCGACGATTTAAATGATTCTACAAATGAAGAGAATTATGAATTTGGGATCTCACCATTGCACGCAAGAATAAGATGTATGGAGTTCTTGTTAAAATTAGCGTATACGCTTCCACAAGAGGTTGAAAACTTTGACGAAAACACATCAAACAAAGATAAGGAAAATATCAGAAAGAAGCGAATACAGGATGCGTTTTTCAAACAAGTTGGACTTAAAGTAGACTGCCCCAAGTACGGATACGGAAACTCAAACGATGGAAACACTTCAAGGAGATTTTTTGAGAATGATGAAGCTGTAACTCAAATCACAGGGATAAACAACCAAATCGTTAAGAGATTGGGAACGATCTTAAATGTTTTGAACTGCAAGGAAAATGTTGATTCTGCCAAATATGTAGAATATGCTTCAAAAACTGCATCACTTTTAGCAGAATTATATCCGCAGAAAAAGTTGACCCCGACAGTCCATAAAATATTGGCGCATGGCAAGGATATAATTGAGTATCAGTCTTTGCCAATTGGAGAGCTCTCTGAAGAAGCACAAGAGTCCCTTAATAAGTTTTATAAAAAATACAGATTGCTAAACACTTTCAAAGCTTCAAGGGTGAGACAAAATGAGGACCTCTTCAACATGTTAGCAGCATCTTCAGATCCACTAATTTCATCACTGAGGCATGTTAAGTCACGAAAAGAATTAGAAAATACTTATAGTTCAGAGATGATTTCTCTTTTAGATATACCATCTTTTACGGATTGTGATGAATATTTTCCAAAAAATTAATAAAAAAAAAAATAAAAAAAAAATAAAATTATTTTTAATTATTTTAATATTAATTTTAGATTATAAAAACCATTAAAACGAAACAATAAAAATCAAAAAATTTAAAAAATATTTTTTTCCTTCCCGTAAAGTTGATTTTTCCACAAATTTCATTTTATAGGTTGATTAATTATCTATCATATGCTTTTTAAATTGTTCGATTATCTCATTTGGTTCAAAAGTTATGATTTTTGATATGAAAAAACTCAAATGGCCCCACTGTGCGACGTATGAGAACTTAATTTTCTTCCCTTTCGAAATATTCTTCGTCTGAAGCAATCACTTCGAGTTCTTCATTAAGTCCTCGTCATCCTCTAACTCATCTTCTTCACATTCATCAGTATTTGCTAAAACTTCAAAGCGTGGTGACTGCAGCAGCGAGAAAATTTAATTTGGTATGTTTTTTTTATTTTATTTTAAATTTGTCTTTCTTTTATATAGACACTAGACAGCAATGGGTCCGAAGTATCTAAGGCTCTGTTAAAAACATCGGTCATGTTGTCCAGTCTGCTGCATTTTCTTGCATGTCCCCTCCTGTCACTCTTATATACTTTATTTCGGGACTCGGATGCAAAATATTTGACAAAACCGCATAGTTTTTCATTTACTTGTGTTTCGACGCTTTTACTAAGGTTGTTTTCCCAAATTTTTTGCATTATATGCTGCGGCCTCTGAGCGTATGTGGCTGACAAAAATGTCTAGCAGCTCTGCTTGTTCAAATACATATCCCTCTGGAAAATTAAGATTTTTTCGCGAAAAAGCAAATTAAAGCAGACAAACGAAGTTGCATATTATTCTGGATAAAATAAAACAAGTTTCACAAGGACAAAAACACATAGAATTGACGAATATGTTATTTAACTCTTGTTTTACATACCTGAACTATGACTTTCCATCATTTAAAGTTTAATTTTTTTATTTTATGTGGCCAACGTGAGCAATTAAACTTTAGCAATGTGTTAAGGTGAGCTGTACACAAAGCTACCACGTGCGTAATCAGCTGACTTTGACAGTACAGTGGACCCTCGGTTAACGTACACCCCGCATTACGCACATTTTGTATAACGAACACTTCGCTGTCTGACAAATGTTAGCGTTAACGCCTTGTGTGTGGTGTTAGATGACCGTCGCGACTGTCAACATAGTTCCGACACATCCGCCGCGCTCATGACTCTTGTGATTGCTCCGACTGGTGGTGGGTTCGATTACGACACTGTCTGTGACTTTGTCGATAAAGTTCAGGTGTTCTTTACTAAATTTGTGGATGTAAGGAAGGCTGGGTATCGTGTTATGGCCGCTGATATTTAGGGATGCTACCACTCTGAACGCTCTTGCGGTTCATGTATCAAGTGCCGTTGATTGTGGCGTTCTAGCTTAACGTGAAAAGATTCGTTCCGCATCGTTATTAAATAGTAGAATTAATTACTAAAGTCTTCCTTAATGCCACATACTTTCATTATATCTGTAAAAGAAGTCCCTCTGACCCTCATTGAGAATCTATATAGGATGAGTGGTCTATGATAACTAAATTTTTTATGACTAGAGCAGAGATGGGCGCGTCGCGACGTTCCTATGCACACGAGGTAGCGTGCCTCGCATACTTCATATAAATTACATAGAAGAACATAACAATGTGCAAGTCCATACGTTGTTATTGTAAATGTATTTTTTTCCCTTGATGCCTGCGAAAAATGCTTGTGGGCCTGGCTGGCACCAAATTTAGAAAAAAAACGGATTTTTACCGTTTTCATACTCTAAACCTATGAAATGTGTAAAAAGGGTATAATGGTTTTATTCAAAAATATGTAATAAGCAAAAAGAAGCGTCTCTAACTCAATAAAGCATATATATTCTTGATCAGCATCAACAGCCGGCTAGATAAAGCTATATTCGTCTGTCTGTCTGTATAAAAGCGTGTATCTCAGAGACTACAAGAGCTAGAGATTTTGAATATAAGTTCTCCTATACCATAAGCAGATCAAGTTTGCTTCAAATTATCGATAACTATTCTGGTTTCCGATATACACATGGAATCGATAACAAAAAATTTTGAATTTGGAAAATGTAAAAATGAGGGTTAAGATAATGGGTAATGATAGAACTTTTCTGAAAATTTCGTCCAAATCGGTAAAGAAACACCGGAGATATCGAATTTAATCGATTGAAGTTAAGTCAGTATACCAAAGTCTTATATAAATTTAATATATTTCTTGCAACTGGATTCAGGGTATCTTCTAGTCGGGCCATCCCGACTAGAGCCTTCTTACTTGTTTTGGTATGACTTGTTAACATTGAAACAGATGAACAAACGGACTGGCGGGCATGGCTATTCTAAGCCAGCTCTTGATCCTTATCAAGAATAAATACATATACTTTATGGGATCATATGCTTCATGACAAGAATTGAATTAAAAAACAATAGCAATGACTTTTATGAGATAATTCATGAACTAAGTACTATTTAAACTTATATCAGATATATAAACTTGTCCCTCTGTCACACGCCTTGTACAATTTTTAAATGCAGTTGCTTTTAAATTTCTAACCAATAGAATCACGCGAATAGTGACGTTATTCTGGAGCTGCATATGTATGTGTAATATTATTCAAGTAACGGTAAAAATAAGTGGCCAGCAAAAGCGGAAAATTAAAAAAAAATTGAGAACCGAAACCGTACTGGTACGTTTTGATTCTGGTATTTATACCGGTACAAAAAAATGTTGGCACAGGTTGAATTGGCTCTTAGCGGTTCCGAGTGTCGGTTCTGATTCGGTTTGGCTTCCTGGTTTAAATACATACAAAGAATCTCACGTATGATAAAATCGGTGCTTTTGTCATTGTATTAGTGTTGTAAACATGACAGCTATAGTTGTCGTAAAAGAGCTAAATAACCCTGCAGTCACGTTGACTATGCCAAACATAGTGATTAGACTAGCCCACATGGGCTACTACTAGCCCACGCCTATGCCATTTCAATGTATTTCTCCTATTCCATTTAACACGGGGATGTCATTGGAGTGGACGTATCGGCCGCCTCTGCAGCCACGTGGACTAGTCCATAAAACAGGCCATCAGGACTAGTCAAAAAACAGACCAAATGGACTAGTATTTGGTATCTGGGGTAAAAAGATGCCAACGAAGCCAATCATATAAACGTTAAATTAGCTGTTGTTATAAATATTACTTAAATGTAATTTAATTTTAAATTATGCAAGTGTTAGAAGAAATAGAATACAAATAAACTTACCGATTATGAAATATGATAGTCTACGACGGGATTCGAACCTGGAACTCTCGTTCACTAAGCAGATGCCTTAGCCATTGCGCTGTTGCCAAACATATTTCATAAGCAGTAAGCTATATTGTAAATTGAAAAATGTATAAATTCGTTTTCACTCGTTCGTTTTTTTGCCGCTGCAACGAACATCAACGAGGCGCAAAATTGTGTTCGTTTTTCATGATTCGTAAATTTACGTTTTTGTTCCGCATCCACGTCTGCATCCACTTTGACGCATCCATGAACTGGGCCACGTGGAATAGGCAGTTTACACACAAATGCTCAATGATAATTTAAAAAAGTGTTTTCCCCCGCTGCATCTACACAGACTGGTTCAGTGTTAGTCTACGTGGGAAAGTCGTGGGCTAGGCTTGAACAACAATAACAACAAACACTGGCCCAACCAATGTAATTTTCTGCACCCGCTTGGACTAGTCCTTGACTTGTCCATTATAGCTAGTCAATGGACTATTTTATATATGCAACTAGCCCATACAAAAACCGTAGGGAAGCTAGCGAACATAACACGGTGTATGTAAATGTTAGTGCTGCCATTTTTTCCCGCTATATCTGACTGTTTTTTAAACCTTTTTTTTGCGGGAAAAACTATTATACATTACATAAGCCTATCTAGCATTTTTTTGATCATGTTCATGTGTCTGTTGCTTTGCATTATTCTTGTTTTGTTTGCGCTAAAAGCTACATAACTGTTAATATGAGCGCGTTTCAAAACGTCATCTCCGCGCGGCGATTATTATATTTAGGTATAATATAGAATAATGGCTTGGAAATTCTACGCTTTTGCAATTAAGACAATATATACTATTGAAATTAGTCCTTTTAATTTGATATGATTTCAACACAATTTCTGTCGTAGCTGACACTTCTGTGCCTGCTTTCTCTGAATCTTTGAATGATTTTATTGTGCTTAATCAGCTGACTTTGACTGTGAATTTATCAATCAATGTGACCGTAAAAAATTTTATCGGTTAATTTTTTATTTAACTAGAGTATTATAAACATAAAAATAAAATTTATTTTAAAAAAACAGCAACATTTTTTTTTTTTTTGGGTTTATGCCAAAAAAAACCCAATGTGCATCGATGGAGTGTCATTTCTGTTGAGAATTGGGAAACAAAATGTTTGAATGCAGACTTAGGAAACAGCAAAATGACTTTGCCAATGACAAACAACGACATGACAAGCTGCTCACCTTATGCAAGCCCTATATTAATGGTTAATGTAGTGTCCTTCGCGCGCGTTTATTAGGAACTGATCAGATTATCAGAGTCTGTCGATGTTATATCGATGTTGTTGTATCGATATTAAGTGGATGTGCACGATTAAACATTGAATGCTCATCATTCTAATCATACATATCATGCCTCCACTTAAGTTTCTTTACTTATAATTATAATACAATTGATGTGTTCATTCATTGTCAACTTAATTTATAATAGTAAATTTCATATTTCATTGTTCCATTCAACTTAATTTATAATAGTATATTTCATATTAACACGCTTATATTAGCTTCACTTGTATGTTTGTATGTATGTAACTCTCCTTTGGACTAAAAGCAAGTGGCTTATTACTGTCAGTATATCCCAATACCTCAAGTTCGTTCGTTGGCCGAGCGGTCTAAGGCGCGGGTCTTCGCTCCCGGACTCACCGATCGTTTGTTCTAATCCCGTCCACGGCCGAAAAAAAAATTGTTTTTTTTTTTCAAATCTGCACCATGTTCTTGTTCACTAGAACTTACAATTTTTTTTTTTTAATAATTAATAGAACTAAAAATTAAAAAATAAATATAGTTTAAAAAAACTAAAAAACACGCTTTTATAATACATCGAACTAAAAAGTGAAAAATAAATATAGTTAAAAAAACTAAAAAACACGCTTTTAGAGCATATCAAACTAAAAAGTTAAAAATAATTTTTCAAATAAGTTTAAAACAATAATAAATGATAAATACTAGCATTATTGTAAAAAAAAGCGTGGGGTGCTTTGTCCATATTTCTCGTACATCGTTTTAAACTTATTTGAAAAATTATTTTTAACTTTTTAGTTTGATATACTCTAAAAGCGTGTTTTTTAGATTTTTTTAAACTATATTTATTTCATATGAAGTTTTTGCTGTACGGGAGCTGTACAGGCTTCTGCGTACAGGCCTTTTAACTGCATGTATGACCTAAGATAGGGTATAATCTCGCCTTGTTTCTTTAGAAATTTCTCTAAACGTCAAACATAAAGGTTTGTTTGCTTCAGTGTAGCATATGAAATTGCTTTCCTCTGAATTGCATACTGTTTCTGACTGTGGCATTCGTGAAAGTTCGTCTGCATTATTGTATATTCCTTTAATTAAACTCTGTTGAGTAAATGAATCCTGATAATGTGAAGGCCCATCTTTGTATTCTAGCCGAAGCCATTAGTGGCTTCACCTTCACCGAATAGAAATACTAGTGGCTTATGACCTGTCCTTAACATAAAATGTTGTCCAAGCAAGTATTGCTTAAGCTTGGTCACACAAAAAATAATTGCTAGCGCTTCCTTTTCTAATGTGCTATAATTCTGTTCAGTTTTTGTTAACGCTGTTGATATACACGCTACTGGTCTTGTCGTATTGTCCGGGAATTTGTGTGATAGAATTCCAGCTACTGCGGTATTACTCGCATCAGTAAACAATATGATAGGTAGGGAGCTATCAAAATGAACTAAGACTTGATCTGAAACCATATCTTTTTTAATGTTTTGAAAAGCTTTTTGACAATCAATTGACCAAATAAACTTTACATTTTTCTTGAGCAATCCATATAAAGGATTAATCTTTTCTGCAAAATTTGATATAAATTTCGAATAGTGATTTGCCATACCGATGAATGCTCTTACTTCAGTGATTTTTGTAGGTATCGGACAGTTGATGACGCTTTTACATCTTTTCATATCTCTTTGCAAACCGTTTTTATTGGTTGTGAAGCCTAAGTATGAAACTTCACTTTGCTGAAACTTACATTTGTTTGCATTAAGTCTTAGGCCTATGGACTGCATTTTGTTTAAAACAATTCTTAAAGTTTTAACATGGTCTTTTAAGTTCTACCCGTCACGTTTATATCATCTTGATATACATCTACATTGGAGATGCCATTTAGAATTGACTCAATGGTCTTTTCAAAAATCGATGCAGCAGGTTTAACACCAAAGGGTAATCTTTTCATTATACTCGATACCGAAGGTAAAGAGTATATTGGGTTTGTGCAATGTCCGTCATGGTGTCCGTCCGTCCGTCCGTCCGTCTGTATGTTCGCAACTTTTTTCCACACCCTTCAAGCTAGAGACTTGAAACTTTTCAATTACCTTTATCTATGGGATAGTAAACTAAAGTGTCAAGATGGGGGTTCTACGATAAATGGGGGGCTGACAAATCGATAAATTCGATAACTCAAAACCGATAAATCCTCATATTTCGCACGTCCTTACAGCTTGAACTACCAATTTTGGTAAGAAGATAGCTACTAGCAACCCCCAAAAAACTGCATCAAAAATTTTGAAGCCACGCCCACCCATTCCGCCCCCAGCCCCCCCGCAATTTAAAGTCAAAAAAGCTTATACCTCCCACAGTTTTTGAGCTATAGCCACCAAACTTGGTGCCAAGATAGGTGATGATGACCCCCTAAAAACTGCATCAAAAGTTTGGATGCCACGCTCACTAATAATGCCCTAGCCGCCCCAAGCTGCCCCAACGCTTCGACAAAAACGGGAATGCGTGTATCTTCCAGAGTTGTGGAGCTAGAGCCACCAAATTTGGTAGAAAGATAGCTGGCAACGACCCCCAAAAATCTGCATCACAGTTTTTGAGCCCCGCCCACCCATTCCGCCCCAGCCCCCCGCATTTCGAAATTAGAAAAGCCTATATCTCCCACAGTTTTCGAGCTAGAGCCACCAAATTTGGTGCCAAGATAGGCGATGATGACCCCCCAAAAACTGCATCAAAAGTTTGGATGCCACGCCCACAAATACCACCCTAGCCGCCACAAACTGCCCCAACGCTTTGACAAAAACGGGAATGCGTGTATCTTCTAGAGTAAAGGAGCTAGAGCCACCAAATTTGTTAAGAAGATAGCTGGCAACGACCCCAAAAAATCTTAATCAAAGTTTTGGAGCCACGCCTACCCATTTCGCCCCCAGCCCCCTTTCCCCACTTTTTACAATTTTCGAGCTAGAGTCACCAAATTTGGTATGAAGATAGCAATTTACATTCCACACAGATCTGCATCAAAACTTTGGATGCCACGCCCACCCATACGTCCCCAGCCCCTTTCCCCACTTCTTACAATTTTGGAGCTAGAGTCACCAAAATTGGTATGAAGATAGCAATTGACATTCCACACAGATCTGCATCAAAACTTTGGATGCCACAACCACCCATACCGCCCCCAGCCCCCCTTTCTCCACTTTTTACAATTTTCGAGCTAGAGTCACCAAACTTGGTATGAATATAGCAATTTACATTCCACACAGATCTGCATCAAAACTTTAGATGCCACAATTACCCATACCGCCCCCAGCCCCCCTCTCCCAACGTTTCACAAACTTCGAGCTAGAGTGACTAAATTTGGTATGAAGATAGCAATTAACATTCCAAAAAGATCTGCATCAAAAATTTGTATGCCACGCCCAGCCAAACAAAATTCGAGCAAGAGTCACCAAATTTGGTATGAAGATAGCAATTGACATTTCGCAAAGATCTGCAGTAAAAATTTAGATGCCACACCCACCCATACCGCCCCCAGCCCCCCTTTCCACAGCTCTTACAAACTTTGAGCTAGAGTCACCAAATGTGGAAGGAAGATAGTTGGTGGCATCCCCATCTGCATCGGATAATCTTTAAGGCAGCGTACACCCCTGCCCATCCGTACCCCTTTGCAATCAGGCCTCTTTTTAAGCGGTTTTAATACTGGTATCGAGTATGCTGCAGTCGGTTGCGTCCGACTGCAACGTTTCCTCTTGTTTCCAGGTGCAAAGACTTTGAGATTTTTCGTCTAATACAAGCTGGTTGTATGCACTTGACATGTCTAACTTGGTAAATAATTAACCACCGCTGCGAATATCTCATCGATACGTGGTAATGGGTAGTTAAAGTCAACTAACCACTTATTAATCATTACTTTATAATCGCGCATATACGTAAATTTCCATCTGCCTTCAAAATCGGTACCAAAGGTGTACCCCAATCAGAATGGTCTACTGGCTCCAAGACATCTCTACGAATTTGGTCCCTCAGTTCTTCTTTGACTTTTACTTTACAAACCGATCTAGTAAAAATGCTTCCAAGTTTGTACCAAACTTGCAGGTGATTGCTAACTTTTGACTTTAGCATACCACTGTGTTACACTTTCTGTGTCTTGCATTTCGGCAGTATAAAACTTTTTTCTTTCATAAAACACAATTGTTGGAGGTGTGTTATTATTCTGTAACAGTGAACATAGTTCTTTGTAGGTTTTGGAAACTGGGGACACTGGGCTACACAGGTTATGTAAAGGACTGTACGCATCAGAACCAACCAGAACGATTTTAATAAAATCGCTTTTTATACTCGATACCGAAGGTAAAGAGTATATTGGTTTTGTGCAATGTCCGTCATGGTGTCTCTTTAACTATGGGATAGTAAATTAAAGTGTCAAGATGGGGGTTCTACGATAACTGGGGGGCTGGCAAATCGATAAATTCGATAACTCAAAACCGATAAATCAACATATTTCGCACATCCTTACAGCTAGAACTACCAAATTTGATAAGAAGATAGCTACTAGCAACCCCCAAAAAACTGCATCAAACATTTTGGAGCCACGCCCACCCATTCCGCCCCCAGCCCCCCCGCAATTTAAAGTCAAAAAAGCTTATATCTCCCACAGTTTTTGAGCTAGAGCCACCAAATTTGGTGCCAAGATAGGTGATGATGACCCCCCAACAACTGCATCAAAAGTTTGGATGCCACGCCCACCAATACCACCCTAGCCGCCCTCAGATGCCCCAACGCTTCATCAA
This sequence comes from Scaptomyza flava, assembly GCA_030179655.1. Lineage (NCBI taxonomy): Eukaryota > Metazoa > Arthropoda > Insecta > Diptera > Drosophilidae > Scaptomyza > Scaptomyza flava. The sequence goes on along the minus strand of JARNME010000188.1, from coordinate 1,200,008 downwards.
AAACGGGAATGCGTGTGTCTTCCAAAGTTGCGGAGCTAGGGCCACAAAATTTGGTAGGAAGATAGCTGGCAACGACCCCCAAAAATCTGCATCAAAGTTTTGGAGCCACGCCCACCCATTTCGCCCCCTTTCTCCACCTTTTACAAACTTTCAGCTAGAGTCACCAAATTTGGTATGAATATAGCAATTGACATTCCACAAAGATCTGCATCACTTATTTGGATGCCACAACCACCCATACCGCCCCCAGCCCCCCCTTTCACCACTTTTTACAATTTTCGAGCTAGAGTCACCAAATTTGGTATGAACATATCAATTGTTATTTCACACAGATCTGCATCAAAACTTTGGATGCCACACCCACCCATTCCGCCCCAGCCCCCCGCATTTCGAAATTAGAAAAGCCTATAGCTCCCACAGTTTTCGAGCTAGAGCCACCAAATTTGGTGCCAAGATAGGCGATGATGACCCCCCAAAAACTGCATCAAAAGTTTGGATGCCACGCCCACCAATACTGCCCTAGCCACCCCCATCCGCTCCAACGCTTCGTCAAAAACGGGAATGCGTGTATCTTCCAGAGTTGTGGAGCTAGAGCCACCAAATTTGGTAGAAAGATAGCTGGCAACGACCCCCAAAAATCTGCATCACAGTTTTTGAGCCCCGCCCACCCATTCCGCCCCAGCCCCCCGCATTTCGAAATTAGAAAAGCCTATATCTCCCACAGTTTTCGAGCTAGAGCCACCAAATTTGGTGCCAAGATAGGCGATGATGACCCCCCAAAAACTGCATCAAAAGTTTGGATGCCACGCCCACAAATACCACCCTAGCCGCCCCAAACTGCCCCAACGCTTTGACAAAAACGGGAATGCGTGTATCTTCTAGAGTAAAGGAGCTAGAGCCACCAAATTTGTTAAGAAGATAGCTGGCAACGACCCCAAAAAATCTTCATCAAAGTTTTGGAGCCACGCCTACCCATTTCGCCCCCAGCCCCCTTTCCCCACTTTTTACAATTTTCGAGCTAGAGTCACCAAATTTGGTATGAAGATAGCAATTTACATTCCACACAGATCTGCATCAAAACTTTGGATGCCACGCCCACCCATACCGTCCCCAGCCCCCTTTCCCCACTTCTTACAATTTTGGAGCTAGAGTCACCAAAATTGGTATGAAGATAGCAATTGACATTCCACACAGATCTGCATCAAAACTTTGGATGCCACAACCACCCATACCGCCCCCAGCCCCCCTTTCTCCACTTGTTACAATTTTCGAGCTAGAGTCACCAAACTTGGTATGAATATAGCAATTTACATTCCACACAGATCTGCATCAAAACTTTAGATGCCACAATTACCCATACCGCCCCCAGCCCCCCTCTCCCAACGTTTCACAAATTTCGAGCTAGAGTGACTAAATTTGGTATGAAGATAGCAATTAACATTCCAAAAAGATCTGCATCAAAAATTTGTATGCCACGCCCAGCCAAACAAACTTCGAGCAAGAGTCACCAAATTTGGTATGAAGATAGCAATTGACATTTCGCAAAGATCTGCAGTAAAAATTTAGATGCCACACCCACCCATACCGCCCCCAGCCCCCCTTTCCACAGCTCTTACAAACTTTGAGCTAGAGTCACCAAATGTGGAAGGAAGATAGTTGGTGGCATCCCCATCTGCATCGGATAATCTTTAAGGCAGCGTACACCCCTGCCCCATCCGTACCCCTTTGCAATCAGGCCTCTTTTTAAGCGGTTTTAATACTGGTATCGAGTATGCTGCAGTCGGTTGCGTCCGACTCCAACGTTTCCTCTTGTTTCCAGGTGCAAAGACTTTGAGATTTTTCGTCTAATACAAGCTGGTTGTATGCACTTGACATGTCTAACTTGGTAAATAATTAACCACCGCTTAAGGCTGCGAATATCTCATCGATACGTGGTAATGGGTAATTAAAGTCAACTAACCACTTATTAATCATTACTTTATAATCCCGCATATACGTAAATTTCCATCTGCCTTCAAAATCGGTACCAAAGGTGTACCCCAATCAGAATGGTCTACTGGCTCCAAGACATCTCTACGAATTTGGTCCCTCAGTTCTTCTTTGACTTTTACTTTACAAACCGATCTAGTAAAAATGCTTCCAAGTTTGTACCAATCTTGCAGGTGATTGCTAACTTTTTGACTTTAGCATACCACTGTGTTACACTTTCTGTGTCTTGCATTTCGGCAGTATAAAACTTTTTTCTTTCATAAAACACAATTGTTGGAGGTGTGTTATTATTCTGTAACAGTGAACATAGTTCTTTGTAGGTTTTGGAAACTGGGGACACTGGGCTACACAGGTTATGTAAAGGACTGTACGCATCAGAACCAACCAGAACGATTTTAATAAAATCGCTTTTTATACTCGATACCGAAGGTAAAGAGTATATTGGTTTTGTGCAATGTCCGTCATGGTGTCTCTTTAACTATGGGATAGTAAATTAAAGTGTCAAGATGGGGGTTCTACGATAACTGGGGGGCTGGCAAATCGATAAATTCGATAACTCAAAACCGATAAATCAACATATTTCGCACATCCTTACAGCTAGAACTACCAAATTTGATAAGAAGATAGCTACTAGCAACCCCCAAAAAACTGCATCAAACATTTTGGAGCCACGCCCACCCATTCCGCCCCCAGCCCCCCCGCAATTTAAAGTCAAAAAAGCTTATATCTCCCACAGTTTTTGAGCTAGAGCCACCAAATTTGGTGCCAAGATAGGTGATGATGACCCCCCAAAAACTGCATCAAAAGTTTGGATGCCACGCCCACCAATACCACCCTAGCCGCCCCAAACTGCCCCAACGCTTTGACAAAAACGGGAATGCGTGTATCTTCTAGAGTAAAGGAGCTAGAGCCACCAAATTTGTTAAGAAGATAGCTGGCAACGACCCCAAAAAATCTTCATCAAAGTTTTGGAGCCACGCCTACCCATTTCGCCCCCAGCCCATTTTCCCCACTTTTTACAATTTTCGAGCTAGAGTCACCAAATTTGGTATGAAGAAAGCAATTTACATTCCACACAGATCTGCATCAAAACTTTGGATGCCACGCCCACCCATACGTCCCCAGCCCCCTTTCCCCACTTCTTACAATTTTGGAGCTAGAGTCACCAAAATTGGTATGAAGATAGCAATTGACATTCCACACAGATCTGCATCAAAACTTTGGATGCCACAACCACCCATACCGCCCCCAGCCCCCCTTTCTCCACTTTTTACAATTTTCGAGCTAGAGTCACCAAACTTGGTATGAATACAGCAATTTACATTCCACACAGATCTGCATCAAAACTTTAGATGCCACAATTACCCATACCGCCCCCAGCCCCCCTCTCCCAACGTTTCACAAACTTCGAGCTAGAGTGACTAAATTTGGTATGAAGATAGCAATTAACATTCCAAAAAGATCTGCATCAAAAATTCGTATGCCACGCCCAGCCATACTGCCCCCAGCCCCCCTTTCCCACTTTTTACAAACTTCGAGCAAGAGTCACCAAATTTGGTATGAAGATAGCAATTGACATTTCGCAAAGATCTGCAGTAAAAATTTAGATGCCACACCCACCCATACCGCCCCCAGCCCCCCTTTCCACAGCTCTTACAAACTTTGAGCTAGAGTCACCAAATGTGGAAGGAAGATAGTTGGTGGCATCCCCATCTGCATCGGATAATCTTTAAGGCAGCGTACACCCCTGCCCCATCCGTACCCCTTTGCAATCAGGCCTCTTTTTAAGCGGTTTTAATACTGGTATCGAGTATGCTGCAGTCGGTTGCGTCCGACTGCAACGTTTCCTCTTGTTTCCAGGTGCAAAGACTTTGAGATTTTTCGTCTAATACAAGCTGGTTGTATGCACTTGACATGTCTAACTTGGTAAATAATTAACCACCGCTTAAGGCTGCGAATATCTCATCGATACGTGGTAATGGGTAATTAAAGTCAACTAACCACTTATTAATCATTACTTTATAATCCCGCATATACGTAAATTTCCATCTGCCTTCAAAATCGGTACCAAAGGTGTACCCCAATCAGAATGGTCTACTGGCTCCAAGACATCTCTACGAATTTGGTCCCTCAGTTCTTCTTTGACTTTTACTTTACAAACCGATCTAGTAAAAATGCTTCCAAGTTTGTACCAATCTCGCAGGTGATTGCTAACTTTTTGACTTTAGCATACCACTGTGTTACACTTTCTGTGTCTTGCATTTCGGCAGTATAAAACTTTTTTCTTTCATAAAACACAATTGTTGGAGGTGTGTTATTATTCTGTAACAGTGAACATAGTTCTTTGTAGGTTTTGGAAACTGGGGACACTGGGCTACACAGGTTATGTAAAGGACTGTACGCATCAGAACCAACCAGAACGATTTTAATAAAATCGCTTTTTATACTCGATACCGAAGGTAAAGAGTATATTGGTTTTGTGCAATGTCCGTCATGGTGTCTCTTTAACTATGGGATAGTAAATTAAAGTGTCAAGATGGGGGTTCTACGATAACTGGGGGGCTGGCAAATCGATAAATTCTATAACTCAAAACCGATAAATCAACATATTTCGCACATCCTTACAGCTAGAACTACCAAATTTGATAAGAAGATAGCTACTAGCAACCCCCAAAAAACTGCATCAAAAATTTTGGAGCCACGCCCACCCATTCCGCCCCCAGCCCCCCCGCAATTTAAAGTCAAAAAAGCTTATATCTCCCACAGTTTTTGAGCTAGAGCCACCAAATTTGGTGCCAAGATAGGTGATGATGACCCCCCAAAAACTGCATCAAAAGTTTGGATGCCACGCCCACCAATACCACCCTAGCCGCCCCAAACTGCCCCAACGCTTTGACAAAAACGGGAATGCGTGTATCTTCTAGAGTAAAGGAGCTAGAGCCACCAAATTTGTTAAGAAGATAGCTGGCAACGACCCCAAAAAATCTTCATCAAAGTTTTGGAGCCACGCCTACCCATTTCGCCCCAAGCCCCCTTACCCCACTTTTTACAATTTTCGAGCTAGAGTCACCAAATTTGGTATGAAGATAGCAATTTACATTCCACACAGATCTGCATCAAAACTTTGGATGCCACGCCCACCCATACGTCCCCAGCCCCCTTTCCCCACTTCTTACAATTTTGGAGCTAGAGTCACCAAAATTGGTATGAAGATAGCAATTGACATTCCACACAGATCTGCATCAAAACTTTGGATGCCACAACCACCCATACCGCCCCCAGCCCCCCTTTCTCCACTTTTCACAATTTTCGAGCTAGAGTCACCAAACTTGGTATGAATACAGCAATTTACATTCCACACAGATCTGCATCAAAACTTTAGATGCCACAATTACCCATACCGCCCCCAGCCCCCCTCTCCCAACGTTTCACAAACTTCGAGCTAGAGTGACTAAATTTGGTATGAAGATAGCAATTAACATTCCAAAAAGACCTGCATCAAAAATTCGTATGCCTCGCCCAGCCATACTGCCCCAAGCCCCCCTTTCCCACTTTTTACAAACTTCGAGCAAGAGTCACCAAATTTGGTATGAAGATAGCAATTGACATTTCGCAAAGATCTGCAGTAAAAATTTAGATGCCACACCCACCCGTACCGCCCCCAGCCCCCCTTTCTACAGCTCTTACAAACTTTGAGCTAGAGTCACCAAATTTGGAAGGAAGATAGTTGGTGGCATCCCCATCTGCATCGGATAATCTTTAAGGCAGCGTACACCCCTGCCCCATCCGTACCCCTTTGCAATCAGGCCTCTTTTTAAGCGGTTTTAATACTGGTATCGAGTATGCTGCAGTCGGTTGCGTCCGACTGCAACGTTTCCTCTTGTTTCCAGGTGCAAAGACTTTGAGATTTTTCGTCTAATACAAGCTGGTTGTATGCACTTGACATGTCTAACTTGGTAAATAATTAACCACCGCTGCGAATATCTCATCGATACGTGGTAATGGGTAGTTAAAGTCAACTAACCACTTATTAATCATTACTTTATAATCCCGCATATACGTAAATTTCCATCTGCCTTCAAAATCGGTACCAAAGGTGTACCCCAATCAGAATGGTCTACTGGCTCCAAGACATCTCTACGAATTTGGTCCCTCAGTTCTTCTTTGACTTTTACTTTACAAACCGATCTAGTAAAAATGCTTCCAAGTTTGTACCAAACTTGCAGGTGATTGCTAACTTTTTGACTTTAGCATACCACTGTGTTACACTTTCTGTGTCTTGCATTTCGGCAGTATAAAACTTTTTTCTTTCATAAAACACAATTGTTGGAGGTGTGTTATTATTCTGTAACAGTGAACATAGTTCTTTGTAGGTTTTGGAAACTGGGGACACTGGGCTACAGAGGTTATGTAAAGGACTGTACGCATCAGAACCAACCAGAACGATTTTAATAAAATCGCTTTTTATACTCGATACCGAAGGTAAAGAGTATATTGGTTTTGTGCAATATCCGTCATGGTGTCTCTTTAACTATGGGATAGTAAATTAAAGTGTCAAGATGGGGGTTCTACGATAACTGGGGGGCTGGCAAATCGATAAATTCGATAACTCAAAACCGATAAATCAACATATTTCGCACATCCTTACAGCTAGAACTACCAAATTTGATAAGAAGATAGCTACTAGCAACCCCCAAAAAACTGCATCAAAAATTTTGGAGCCACGCCCACCCATTCCGCCCCCAGCCCCCCCGCAATTTAAAGTCAAAAAAGCTTTTATCTCCCACAGTTTTTGAGCTAGAGCCACCAAATTTGGTGCCAAGATAGGTGATGATGACCCCCCAAAAACTGCATCAAAAGTTTGGATGCCACGCCCACCAATACCACCCTAGCCGCCCCAAACTGCCCCAACGCTTTGACAATAACGGGAATGCGTGTATCTTCTAGAGTAAAGGAGCTAGAGCCACCAAATTTGTTAAGAAGATAGCTGGCAACGACCCCAAAAATCTTCATCAAAGTTTTGGAGCCACAACCACCCATACCGCCCCCAGCCCCCCTTTCTCGACTTTTTACAATTTTCGAGCTAGAGTCACCAAACTTGGTATGAATATAGCAATTTACATTCCACACAGATCTGCATCAAAACTTTAGATGCCACAATTACCCATACCGCCCCCAGCCCCCCTCTCCCAACGTTTCACAAACTTCGAGCTAGAGTGACTAAATTTGGTATGAAGATAGCAATTAACATTCCAAAAAGATCTGCATCAAAAATTTGTATGCCACGCCCAGCCATACTGCCCCCAGCCCCCCTTTCCCACTTTTTACAAGCTTCGAGCAAGAGTCACCAAATTTGGTATGAAGATAGCAATTGACATTTCGCAAAGATCTGCAGTAAAAATTTAGATGCCACACCCACCCATACCGCCCCCAGCCCCCCTTTCCACAGCTCTTACAAACTTTGAGCTAGAGTCACCAAATTTGGAAGGAAGATAGTTGGTGGCATCCCCATCTGCATCGGATAATCTTTAAGGCAGCGTACACCCCTGCCCCATCCGTACTCCTTTGCAATCAGGCCTCTTTTTAAGCGGTTTTAATACTGGTATCGAGTATGCTGCAGTCGGTTGCGTCCGACTGCAACGTTTCCTCTTGTTTCCAGGTGCAAAGACTTTGAGATTTTTCGTCTAATACAAGCTGGTTGTATGCACTTGACATGTCTAACTTGGTAAATAATTAACCACCGCTTAAGGCTGCGAATATCTCATCGATACGTGGTAATGGGTAGTTAAAGTCAACTAACCACTTATTAATCATTACTTTATAATCCCGCATATACGTAAATTTCCATCTGCCTTCAAAATCGGTAGCAAAGGTGTACCCCAATCAGAATGGTCTACTGGCTCCAAGACATCTCTACGAATTTGGTCCCTCAGTTCTTCTTTGACTTTTACTTTACAAACCGATCTAGTAAAAATGCTTCCAAGTTTGTACCAAACTTGCAGGTGATTGCTAACTTTTTGACTTTAGCATACCACTGTGTTACACTTTCTGTGTCTTGCATTTCGGCAGTATAAAACTTTTTTCTTTCATAAAACACAATTGTTGGAGGTGTGCTATTATTCTGTAACAGTGAACATAGTTCTTTGTAGGTTTTGGAAACTGGGGACACTGGGCTACACAGGTTATGTAAAGGACTGTACGCATCAGAACCAACCAGAACGATTTTAATAAAATCGCTTTTTATACTCGATACCGAAGGTAAAGAGTATATTGGTTTTGTGCAATGTCCGTCATGGTGTCTCTTTAACTATGGGATAGTAAATTAAAGTGTCAAGATGGGGGTTCTACGATAACTGGGGGGCTGGCAAATCGATAAATTCGATAACTCAAAACCGATAAATCAACATATTTCGCACATCCTTACAGCTAGAACTACCAAATTTGATAAGAAGATAGCTACTAGCAACCCCCAAAAAACTGCATCAAAAATTTTGGAGCCACGCCCACCCATTCCGCCCCCAGCCCCCCCGCAATTTGAAGTCAAAAAAGCTTATATCTCCCACAGTTTTTGAGCTAGAGCCACCAAATTTGGTGCCAAGATAGGTGATGATGACCCCCCAAAAACTGCATCAAAAGTTTGGATGCCACGCCCACCAATACCACCCTAGCCGCCCCAAACTGCCCCAACGCTTTGACAAAAAGGGTAATGCGTGTATCTTCTAGAGTAAAGGAGCTAGAGCCACCAAATTTGTTAAGAAGATAGCTGGCAACGACCCCAAAAAATCTTCATCAAAGTTTTGGAGCCACGCCCACCTATTTCGCCACCTTTCTCCACCTTTTACAAACTTTCAGCTAGAGTCACCAAATTTGGTATGAATATAGCAATTGACATTCCACAAAGATCTGCATCACTAATTTGGATGCCACGCCCACCCATACCACCCCCAGCCCCCCTTTCACCACTTTTTACAATTTTCGAGCTAGAGTCACCAAATTTGGTATGAACATAGCAATTGTTATTTCACACAGATCTGCATCAAAACTTTGGATGCCTCGCCCACAAATACCACCCATACCGCCCCCAGCCCCCCTTTCCCCACCTTTTACAATTTTCGAGCTAGAGTCACCAAATTTGGTGCGAAGATAGCAATTGACATTCCACAAAGATCTGAATCACAAATTTGGATGCCACGCCCACCCATACCGCCCCCAGCCTCCCTTTTCCCACTTTTAACAATTTTCGAGCTAGAGTCACCAAACTTGGTATGAATATAGCAATTTAGATTCCACACAGATCTGCATAAAAACTTTGAATGCCACGCCCACCAATGCCGCCCCCATCCCCCTTCACCCTACTTTTTACAATTTTCGATCTAGAGTCACCAAATTTGGTATGAAGATAGCAATTGACATTTCACAAAGATCTGCATCAAAAATTTGGATGCCAACCCACCCATACCGCCCCCAGCCCCCCTTTCCACAGCTCTTACAAACTTTGCGCTAGAGTCACCAAATTTGGAAGGAAGATAGTTGGTGGCATCCCCATCTGCATCGGAGAATCTTCAAGGCAGCGTACACACCTGCCCCGTACCCCTTTGCAATCAGGCCTCTTTTTACCTGTTTTAATACTGGTATCGAGTATGCCGCAGTCGGTTGCGTCCGACTGCAACGTTTCCACTTGTTTAAGTTTTCATTAGGGCATTGTAATTCACAAAAATTGATTTCCAATTTTTCTCTCCATATGCACCACGGTTCCATGTTGTGCGCAAATTCAGGCAATGCCGCTGTTTGTAGCAACGTAGTTGGTTGTTCATTCGCCATTATATAAATTATAACAACATAAGAATTCTTTATTGATTCTTTATTTATGAACAGATCAGTTGTGATCGTTTGAGGGTTCTTCTAAAAACTAATTTATGAATACAATCCTATGCATAACTTAAGCTACGGACTCCCGACAGCGATGCGGCAGAATGCTGATCGTGCGCCTCGTGACACATTCCAGTGGCCACTTGGCGTACGGATCATATTGCATTTGTTGACGGACGCAACTTTGTCGCGTATGTTGAACTTATGGATAGCCTCCAAATCGCTGAGTGGCGCAACTCTGTTGCACGCGTATCCGGTTAGCCTATGTCAGCCTAAGTGGTGTTAACTCCTCCCTCTGCCAAGTTAAGAGCGTCCTCGGTCTTTCTAGAGCCTGCTTGTAGATTTTTTATGATTGTGGTTCGCTCTCGTTGTTTGTTGCGTTGCTGGATCTTATACGCTAGCATCAATAAACCGAAGACGACTGCCAGTGTGATTGCGCAGCTCCATATGGGCCCGTATGTCAACGTGGATTTTAGTTGACCAATATGTTGTAGATTCACCAGGCTCATTTCGTGGAGGAAGGGTAGGCTTAGGTGTTCCCGATGCATAGTCACGTTGATTTGAGTGACAGCTGAGACTACTGGCTTTTTCCTAAGGACACCATAATTGTTGACGTACCGAGTTTCGTTGATTTTGATGTCGTCATTGAAGTTCACCAGGTAGGTTCCAGAGATAGATGATGATGGGCCCGAGTAACCTGAGATGTTTACAGTTGCCTCGTTGATGATAATTGCGCCATCATCTATTACCATTAATTTATCCAGATGTCCAGGTCGGGTACTGCATTGTGCAAAAGTTCCAGCTATCAGTTGTTGCACACAGCTAGAAGATTTTAAGTTCCTGCAGAATGTGGTGCCTATTGATGCGTTACATTCACCGACAGTAAATATAACAGTGCCGCAATCCGCTACGATGTTAGTCTTCTCGAAGTCCAAAACTTTACCGGATCGTTGAACAGGGAATAGATTTATTTTTTTACATACTAACTTAGGTATAGGATATTTAATTAAAAAGTACAAAATATCATTACTCTGGAAAGCCTTAATACTAGCAACTTCTAATAAATCGGTTACGCTAATATTAGTGAAGTGCTTAAGTGTCATCTCCTTGACATCGATAACATTACTGGGTTGATCAGGTTTATTTTAGAAAGGGTTACGGTAAGAATTAAATTTTGTAAATCTGATATAATCATTATATTTTTTGCTAAGATTGTTTCGTACAAATGCTCCATGTCAATTCCTTCTATCTTGTTAATTGAGTTAACGATTTCTGTAAGTTTGTTGAGTCTAGTCTGAAATTTATTGTTTAATTCGATCTGTAAGTTTTGTGAATCTGCTATTTGTGTTTGCTTGAACTTAATATGTTCCCAGTCGTCAAAATCAGGAGTCCCTGCTATAACCTTTAGGGCAGTCCCTAAGAGGTTTATGCTACGAGCGTTTCTGTGGTTAACCTTAAGCGTTGCTATATGTCCGATATGTCCGAGGTCAGTGAGTAGCACGTTACGTATGTGGTCTTGTTTAAACAGTTCTAAGGTCCGTCTGGTTTCGTCCGCGTACGTCTCGTATGATGTCACGTTCGTTGTGTGTCCGAGGTAGCCGTACTCGTCCCAAATGGTAACGTCGCCGTCTGTTACTGGTATGTAGTCCGAAAGTGTGTAGTTAGTCAGTTTAACAGTTGCGGTCGTAAAAGTCGACATTAGAAGTATTACTAATGTTGATGTTATTCTAATGTAAGAGAATGATATTTTTTATATTAATTGCTATTTCTTGTTTTCTAATATTGTCTTTGTGGACCACCCTTCCCTTTATTAAGACTGTTGATCCTAAGTCTACTTCTATCATGCCTTCAACTTATTGTCTAAGCGTTTGTTCGTCTTTATCCAAACTTTATCTTTTTTATTTATTCGATTTATATTTACCTGTGTGATTTTTTAAACTGTGCCTTTTCAAGTCTATCTCTTATCTGTATTCTTGTTTCTATGTTGTTTGACCAAATAACATCGACTGGCTTCATCGCAGTCACTGAATGTATGGTTTTATTGTATTCAATCGTTGAAAGCAGAATCAGGTCAACGGTGTCGCTTATGTGTTTGTCAAGTTTCATACAGCGCGCAATTTCTGTTAAAGTGCTGTGAAACCGTTCAACTTGACCGTTTGAAACACGAAATTTTGACAAGATAGATTTGACCGTCTCGGAATTCAGGGAATTTTCGTTATCGCAATAAATGGTATTTATTTTAGTAAAAATATTTATGAGCTGTAAGATTGGATTTTTTATGTCCACAATTGCTCTCGAACAAATTGGCTGTGTCACGGCAAACTTTGAAAATTTGTCGACACACGTTAAGAAGTACTTCTGATCGGTAAAAAATACATCGATGTGCAGGCGTTCTCCTACATAGGTGGGAATTGGTGTTTCTCCTAACATATGTTTCGTTGGATGTCGGTCATACTTAGCCATAGAGCAAACTCTACAGTTTGCGACAACTTCCGTTGCCAATTTGGACATGTTAGGGAAGAAATAGTCACGCATTATTTGTTTTACATTTTCTTGCGCCGCGCGATGCGCTCTGTTGTGCTCAGTTGTTACTATTTCTCGTTGTTCTGTTTTGTCAGGGATGCCTGTTACGACATATTTAGAGTATCTAAATGTTGTTGATGGAAAGAGTTCGATCAAGTTGTGTTGGATAAAGGCAAGGATCGGTAGTTCGCAATGGATACCATTGACGACTCCTGCGTTAACTACATCCCGTAGTATTTGCATAAGATTGTTCCGATCTGAGACCCCAATAATATGTCTTTTATTCTGAAAGAGTATGAATGTTCTAACAGAAGGTGAGTTAGTTTCTTCGATTATAGTTTGATTCCTATAACAATTTACTAGTTTATCAGTGGTTTCACTTGTGTAAGTCAGGGATTCTTCGCTGTGAACAGTAGTAATGTCTGAACATTGTGAATCGGAGTCCAGGGCGTTCTCTTTCTGACGTGATAATGCATCGGCTACAAAATTTTCCTTGCCAGGTTTGTAGATGATATTGGCATTATGTTCGTCGATAAAAGCTTTCCAGCGTTTTATCTTTGCGTTAGGGTTTTTATCTGACACTGCATATGTCAGAGGTTGATGATCTGTGAAAATATTGAGGTTTCGTACACCATACAAATAGTTCCGAAGATTTTTTAAGGCCCATACAATGGTCAGAAGTTCTCGCTCATTTGTCGCAAGATTCTGCTCGTTGTCACGAAGTGCTCGTGAAATGAGAATTATGGGACGACCTTCTTGGGATAACACTGCCCCAATGCCATATCCCGAAGCATCTGTTGTCAAATCAAAAATTTTAAAGTCCGGATATCTCAAAATGACATCTTCGGAGGCTAGTATATCCCTCAATTTACAGAACGCTTCAATTTGTTTCTGTGTTAGTTCTATAACCACTTTTCTCGACTGATTGGCACTTATTTTGCCATTGTCGCCTTTTAAGACGTCCGTTAGGGGTCTGGCGATATCAGCGAATCCCTTGATGAAACACCTGTAGTAGTTAGCTAATCCTAAGAATTATCTAAGGGCAAACAGTGTTTTTGGGCTTTGAAAGTTTTTGATAGCTTGAACTTTTTCTGGTGAAGTTTGAATTCCATCTCTACACACGTTGAATCCCAGATATTCCACGTTCTTTTTTGAAGAACTTGGACTTTTCCTGAGACACTCTCATGTTAGCATCTTCGAGGCCTTTTTAAACCCAATTTATGTGTTTAACATGGTCCTCTTTATTTTTAGAAAAAATTATCACGTCATCAACATAGACATGACAAGTTTTTCCTATTTCATCTCGAAGGACATCGTCAATAGCCCTCTGAAATATGCTAGGTGCGTTTTTCAGACCGAATGGGAGCCTACAAAACTCATATTTTCCATTGTTTACAGAAAACGCGTATTTTTCCCTGTCTCTTTCTGCCAGTTCTATCTAGTGAAAACCTGATTTAAGGTCCAGTGTTTGAAAATACCTAGCCTCACCCATGTTTGCTAATATGACTGAAATGTTAGGAAGTGGGTATTTGTCGTTCACCGTTTTTTCATTCAGTTTCCTGAAGTCGATGACCATTCTCTTTTTTTTGTGTCCGAGCTCATCAACACCTTTTTTATCAACAACCCAGATGGGATTATTGTAAGGCGATCTTGATTGTCGAATGATGCCGTTTCCGAGAAGTTGTTTAACTTCTGAAACTTCTGACAAAATCAGTTACACCCATGGGGTATGGGTATAACTTTGAGTACACTGGCACATCGTCTGTTCGGATGGTAGCCATAGTGTTGATATTGTAAGGTAGGTACTCATTTGGGTCCTCAAACGCATTTGATCTATTTTTAATCATTTTATCAAAAGATTCTTTTATAGGTAAAGGTACGTCTGAATCGTTAACCTGAGTGTAGTTTATGTGTGGGCACGTTTTAAATTTGAGCGACTTGGTGCCGCCCTCAAACCTAATGATACCGTTATTTAAATCAAGCTGAGCATTAACTTGCATAAGAAAATCGAGTCCCACTTTACCATCAAAGTCTTTTAAAGTTGGTAGTATGAAGAAAAAAGATGTTTCATTGAACAATTTTATCGGACATTTTTTTAAAATTTGTGTACTCCCATGTATAGATTTAACCTGGAAAGGTTTCTCAACTGGTGTAACATTTCGTAACTCGGACAAGGGTCTGATATAGTTTTTCGATGCCCCGGTATCAATTAGAATTTTAAGAACTAATTTTCCTCCTAAATTTTGTTTGATGAACGGGAGGAAGGACTTATTCCTAAAAAATCATCCTCGAATGCCTGAGCATTTTCATCGGCCTGGGGCTGGTAATCATTATCACCAGTGCCTTGCTCTTGAGCTGAAAAATTTATATTCTGGCTGCTTTGAGTTAAATTAAATTTTTTGCTGAAGTTAGTTTGTTGCCGAAAACGTGATGTAGACGGATCAACTTCCATTGGCTCAGGGGCTCGGGATTGTTGGTCCTTACCTTGAAACCTTTGCTTCGAGGAATTCGGTTGCGAATTTCCTTGAACATTTGCCTGGTTCGTATACCTGGGCTTGTTATTACCCCCTTGAGATTTATTTTGGGGATTTTTTCCTTGATTGTTATTGTTTTCATTGGTTTGATAACGTGGGTGTTGGCGTTGGCCTGTGGGTTTCTGATTTCTTTCCTCATTAGTTTTAGCAAAGCTTGCGGCAAATTGTGAATATTCATTGCAAACTTCAGCTTCTTGGGCTAAGGACAGGGCAGATGGTAAATCTTCGGGCTGAGCGGAAAATACGACCGATTTAAGAGATTTCTTAAGACCGGCAACAAAGGAATGTAGTGCGTCTTTCCTGAATTGCTCATTTAGGACAGCTGCCGCTGCAGAATCATGTGTCATTATTGTTTTATTAGTGAGAAGAGTCAGGGTTTTCTCGACTTCGTCATAATACTATTCTAACAAGCTTAGTTCACCTTCTCTAAAGGTACTTAGTTTTTGTAAAATGACGCGTGTTGGAGTCTTATCTGCATATGTAAAGTCAAGTCTGGCTATAATTGCTTTGAAATTTAAAACCGTATTGAAAGATGATAAAGTTGCGCTGGCTGCGCCTTTGATTTTATTTCTTATTATGCCAAGTGCGTGAAAGTGCCTTGAACTGCCGTTATGAGGTTCAAAAACCTCATTGGCAAATATTGCTGCTTCTCGCCAAGCAACATATTCGTCCACTTTGCCAGAAAACTCTGACAGGGATTTAATCAAATCAAGGGTCTCATCGCATTCTACTCCTGGCACGATTTGTACTCTTTGGTATTCTACTATTTCTTTCTTTTTCAAGTATGTTTTTAGAGAATTTACTTCACTGCGGAAAAGACCAATTACCTTATCTAATTTCTCATCAAATCCCTTTTGTAAGTCTGCAGCCTGTGCTAACAAAGCCGCATTAATCTGTTCCTCCATGGCTTTGAGTACTTCTTGTGAAGTCATTTTGTTGAGAGATTTGCTTTCTTTGTAAGAACTAATAAGTTCGTCCTCACTTTCTGTCGTTTTTCCCAAGCTATCGTCTCTCCACATTAGTTAGTTATACCGATATGTCTATCTATTGGTTATTCAATTATCAAAACAAGTGTTCAAAAGTACAAAATTGAAATAAATACAAAATTCTTTACTCTGATCAATTCAGTAATAATATTTTTCTTATTTAATTTTTTTTTATTATGTTTTTGAATGTGGATTAGTAGACACTTAAGCAATTCACTTACATGAACTTCATTTTTAATTAAAATATTTATAGTTGATGTAGACGATATGGTGGTGTTGTAGAGCTGGAGCCGTTGTTGACTTCTGTGTAGTTTTCCTGCGAAGCTTTGTTGTGAGCAGCTATTATAATAGCTTCTTATTGATTGGTTTTTGTCTTTGCTTTAAGCGGTTTTTTAAAACTGTTGTCTTTTTATTTTAAAGCATACTTTTAAGCGGTTATTTTTTTTTAAATGTTGCCTTTTTATTTTACAGCATACTTTTAAGCAGTTTTTTATATTTGTTTTTCTTTAGCACAGTTCTTCAATATTGTATTTTTCACAAAATTTATCAAAGTGTTTTGCAGAGTTTTTTATTTTTCACTGTTGTCTATTTGATTGTTATGCGCGTGCAATTATTTTTGCAGTGTTTTATTGTTTTGTTGAAAAAATTTTTTGTATTAAAAATAATTATATTTCTCTTGAGTTTCAATGAAACGTTTGCATTACTCGCGGCGTCGGCTGGAGTGTAATTTAGTTTGATTTATTGTTGTTATTTTCACAATATTTATTGGATATTATTGTATTTTTATTAAGTTTTAACGAAACTTTTACCATCACTCGCGTTGGCTGAGCGGACTTAGTTACGGAGTTTTTAGAGAGCTTTGTTGAGCGCCAATTATAACAACATAAGAATTCTTTATTGATTCTTTATTTATGCATTTGTTGACGGAAGCAACTTTGTCGCGTATGTTGAACTTATGGATAGCCTCCAAATCGCTGAGTGGCGCAACTCTGTTGCACGCGTATCCGGTTAGCCTATGTCAGCCTAAGTGGTGTTAACTTATATTATATGATTGATTTTTTTTTTCTTTTTCTTTTTCCTCGTCGCCAAATTGTAGTGTCCGTCGAGCGCGTTTATAAGGAACTGATCAGAGTATCAGAGTCTGTCAATGTTATATCGATGTTGTTGTATCGATATTAAGTGGATGTGCACGATTAAACATAGAATGTTCATCATTCTAATCATACATATCAGTTAAGAAAAAATGGTTCGGATAGACTTTGTGTTGACTTTAGAGAGCTAAATTCAAATACAGTCGCTGATAGATACCCGTTGCCACTTATACAGGACCAAATAATTAGACTTCGAGGAGTTAATTATTTTACATGTTTAGATATGGCTAGTGGTTATTATCAAGTTCCTTTAAATGCGGATTCTATTGATTTGTGACACCCGATGGCCAGTATGAGTTATTGTCTATGCCATTCGAGCTTAAAAATGCGCCTTCTGTCTTGCAACATTTGGTAATGCAGGCGCTAGAGGATCTAGCAAATTCTTATGTTATCGTCTATATGGACGACATCATGATAACTGCCTCAACTCAATGTGAGGCGTTCGAAAGATTACAAATCGTTATATGTAGATATTATGACAGAGACTGAATTTTCATTCAACATTACAAAGTGTTCCTTCTTGAAAACATCGGATCAATTTTTAGGCTACAATGTTAGTGCTGGTGAAATTCGCCCAAACCCACAGAAAAGTGTTGTGTTGACTGCTCTTCTGCCTCCAAAGCCAGTCACATCGCTTGGAAAATTTATTTATTTATTGGATCAGCATCATATTTCCGACAGTTTATCAAGGGATTTTCACAGTTGATGAAACCGTTATATTTCGTAACTTAGGACAAAAATAAATTTATTTGGAAAACAGAACATGAACAGATACGGAAAAAGATTATTTCTACTCTTACCGATAAACCAGTTGCAGTGGGTAAGGTGCAATTTTATTACACAAAATTAATGACAAGCCCCAGGTAATAGACTACTATAGCAAAACGACTTCAGCTGCAGAGTCAAGATACCACTCGTTTGAGTTGGAAACTTTAGCTGTTGTAAACTCTATTAAACATTTTCGGTATTATTTGTTGTGTAGGAGCTTTACTGTTTATACCCACTGTAACTCACTAAAGGCGTCATGAAATAAACAAGATTTGATCCCTAGAGTACAGCGTTGGTGGGTTTATTTGCAATCATTTGCGTTCGATATTCAGTGTAGAGAAAGGAAAAGAATGGCACATGTTGACCTTTTGTCGAGAAATCCTATCTTACCAAAGTCTACTTCTACTGTAAAGGTGATTGACGAGAAGAGAGTTAACTTGGCCGAAATTTCAAGCAACTGTCTCATTGCTGAGCAGCGTCGAGACTCGGACATAGCCGAAATTGTGAGTAAAGTGAAAGATTTTTGCGAAAACCTATGAACTAAGGGCAGAAGTTCTTTGTCGGAAAATACAGAGAAATCGCAGAACACGCTTTTTACCAGTGATGCCGCGTTCCTTCAGATGGTCTGTTATAAACCAAGTTCATGAGTCGATAATGCATTTAGGTTGGGAAAAGACAGGATAAAATCTAGGGTTTTTATTGGTTTGACTATATGTCAATATATGTTCGAAATTTTGTTGACAACTGCATCACTTGGAAAATGTCCAATTCAACCTCAGGAAAAATTCAGGCTGAATTGCATCTAATCCTTAAAGTCAATTTTCCTTGGCACACTATCCAAATCGATATAACGGGGAAACTAAGTGGCAAGAGTGACCCGAAGGAGTATGTTATTGTTCAAGTAGACGCGTTTACCAAGTGTGTCTATCTTAGTCATAGCCTTAAATTAGACAGTGAAAGTTGCATACATGCAGTTCAATCCACTGTTTTTTGTCCGTTGTTTGTTAGTACCAAGCCGAATAATAGCTGACCAGGGAAGGTGTTTCACGGCAGCACAGTTTAGTCAATTCTGTTCAAATCAGAAAATAAACTTGCATTTGATTGCCACCGGTGCTAGTCGAGCTAATGGTAAAGTGGAACGAACCATGAGCACATTGCAAAATATGTTAACGGCGTTTGAAACTGGAACGCAGTTTTGGCAGGATATGTTAGATGAGGTGCAGTTGGCAATCAATTGTACAACTGTGAAGGCAAGTCCTCTTGAAATGTTATTGTTAAAGGTAGCACGCCCGTTAGGATTACTTCCACCTAGTGACATAGAAAATGATGTTGATCTGTCAAATGCAAGAGCACAAGCTGAAAACAATGTTTTAGCCACTGCTGTTTATGACAAAGTACGATTTGATAAAAAATTAGGCAAAAATACTTAGACTCAAAGTTGGAGATTTTGTGTTACTTAAAAGCGAAGAAAGACATCAAAACAAGTTGAGTCCAAAATTCAAGGCATAGGCAGTCAGAAAAACGAGCGTATCAGAATGCTTGAGTTGTCGCCTGTGTAAAGATCGAAACG
This sequence comes from Scaptomyza flava, assembly GCA_030179655.1. Lineage (NCBI taxonomy): Eukaryota > Metazoa > Arthropoda > Insecta > Diptera > Drosophilidae > Scaptomyza > Scaptomyza flava. The sequence continues at coordinate 1,180,618 of JARNME010000188.1, read as the reverse complement.
CGCTTCACTCTAATGGAAGACGAGCATACTACGACATATACAAAACAAGTAGAAACGTTGCAGTCGGACGCAACTAACCAACAAGAATAGAACTTATATAGAGTCGTCATGAGGCCAAATTCTGTCTGCCAGTTGGAATAGGCAATCGTGGCGACACCTCTCTCACAAAGCGCTGCTGCTGCTTTTTTCTCTGCCAGCGCATTTCATGCCCGATTATCAAGCCACTCGGCTTGGCGACTGTTATACGCTTCTTTTCCCTCATAGCACAGCCAGCCAGCCATGCTCTGAGTATTTTGCTTGTATAAACATATGAGCGTGTCTACGTCACACGTATTATCATTTTTGCGACGTTGCCTTAGTGAAGCTATGCATTATACCCACATTCATACATATTTATATATGTTTGCTGTTTTGCTAGGATTTCTACTGATTTTTGTTATTTTGTTTGGGCTGGCTAGTGTTAGTGTGTTAGTGGTTTTGTATTTCTACATGACATATTTAATTGTATGCGTAGCATTTGCCATGGCATTCATTGACCTTTCTCTACTTATTATCAATTCAATTTGGTGCAGAATTTGTATTTTGCCTACAAAAACCTAAAAAGCAAACTTCCAAGGCAGCCAAATATCAAATTTTGTGCTGATCGACCATTTGCAGTATCAGGCAAACAGCAAAATAAACAAGCGTCTAGTAAAATAAGCAGCCGAATATCAGTTTTGCATTGCTGGTCATATATACTCTTTCATGTTTTCAGCTCTATGACCATTTCCAACAATTTTGCCATCGCAACTACCATACGCTTATGCAGCGATGCGCACAAACTGCGAAAGTGTATTTAGTTGTGCATATGTCAAATTCATTTGCCAAAAACTCGGAATATAAGAAAATAAAGAATGAAAGAAAATAAACTAAGAACTAAAATAAAGGGTCGGCCAATGTTTCACATACATTCACATAGTCATATATGTATATACATTTTGCTGCATACACTCATATCATTTTGCTGCTTATCGCCAATGTTCACCAAAAACCTAGACTTAGTGTCTATTTTACATTTTGCTGCTGATCGGCAAGCAAATTTTGTTTGCCACTAAGGCAACTTCGCAAAAATGATTAAAAAAAATGATAATACGTGTGACGTAGACACGCTCATATGTTTATACAAGCAAAATACTCAGAGCATGGCTGGCTGGCTGTGCTATGAGGGAAAAGAAGCGTATAACAGTCGCCAAGCCGAGTAGCTTGATAATCGGGCATGAAATGCGCTGGCAGAGAAAAAAGCAGCAGCAGCGCTTTGTGAGAGAGGTGTCGCCACGATTGCCTATTCCAACTGGCAGTCAGAATTTGGCCTCATGACGACTCTATATAAGTTCTATTCTTGTTGCAACTAACTAACAAAGTGGCACTAACAATAATACTAATCAGATTGTTGTTGCCTTCATGGCCAAGTTGTTCTGTTTTAATTGTTGCCTTCGTGGCCAATAGTACTTTCAAGTTATTTGTGAAGGGCGCTCTTGAGCTCTTTCAGACTCTCTTCCTACTTCGGGGAACGTAAAAAGACGTTTACCTGCCGTTGTCTATTTAACTCCAAATGACCTGGCTTTACGAAGTGGTATATTACTTATCTTATTAACTAACTTAACGCTGCTACTGTTGATTATTCGCTCCCGCTGTCGATGTTGTCATTTTCCAGTGCTCGTGCGGTTGTGTCTTCATCTCCCTCTCTGTTGAATTCTTTGAGATCGGCAAAACTCGCTGTTTTTCGTTAATGTTCGATGCGGCGTCTGTCAATGGCTGAAAAGTGTAACCCTTGTGCGCTCGTTGTTGCTGTGTCTTCGTCACTACGCTATTGGCCTGCGCTGTTTCTGCGAATTCGGCCAGCTCAGTGTCGTGCTTATCCTGCCGGTTTGATACCATAGCCTGCGCTGTCTCTACGAAGTCGGCCAGCTCAGTGTTGCGTGTATCCTGCGTTGTTGCAACACTAGCCTGCACTGTCTCTATGGGTTCGGCTAGCTTAGTATCGTGTTTGTCCTGCCGGGTTAATACACTAGCCTGCGCTGTTTCTACGAGATCGGCTAGCTCAGTGACGTGCTTGTCCGTCAGCTCAGTGTCACGTGCGAACTCGCGTTGCTCCTACTTATTGATCGCACTGTTTTTGAGCTCGCGTTCGTCTGTTGGTCGCTGCGCCCTGCGTTGCTGCTGCGTCGCCCTTGGCTTGGTGCTGTTGCTGTGCTCGGCTCTGCAGCTGTTCTGCTGTTGTCTTGCCTCTGCTGCTGCCTTGCTGTTGGCTCGGCTGTGCTGCTGTGTTGCTGTTGGCTCGGCTCTGCTGCTGTACTGTACTCTTATTGTCTCGGCTCTGCTGCTTCGTTGCTCTTGGCTCGATGCTGTGCTCGGCTCGGCAGCTGTGCTGCTATTGTCTTGGCTCTGCTGCTGCGTTGCTGTTTCGAGAATGGCTGCATGGCTCGCCGGAGTCGCCGGTGTCGCTATGGTATCTGTTGCCGCCTTTGTAGCTTTTTGCCGCCGTTGTAACTGTCACCGTCGATGTGCTGCCGTTCTCTCTCTCCGAAGAAGAATAGTTGGCCTCAAAAATTGTTAATGGCAAGTTGGACCCTACTGTACTCCAAAGAGTAAATATTTGGGGATAAGTTTTCTAGTGCGCGTGGTTAGCAACACGAGAAAATAAAAAAGCTAAAAATAAAGAAAAACTCTTTGTGTCTGTGTCCATGTGCACACGACTGTACTTTCAAACTGTCTGAAAACATGTGTTACCCCAAACGGCGCCTACCATATCACTGTCACAATTTCTGTTCAACTTTTTTGTTAAATTGTGTTTTTTTTATTTTTATTGGATTAAACATTCTTTATTTAGAATCTGTCATGTTATGACAATGGCTAAATTTTGTGAAGTAATTGACGGTTACGTATACTTAACATTGACGTAAAATACATTTATGACAAGTCAAATCGGAAAGGGAGGTCAAGGGAATGGAATCTTGAGAGCCGCCGGGTCTGATTGCTGTTGTCCAGTAGCTGTTGCGCCAAAACATTACTGTGGCTCTCAAGTTTTATCATGTATATCTGGTTATATTTAGTGACTGTTTCTTGGATCGTGGGCATCTTTAGGTCATTATAAACCTCGTTGTTTCTAACGAAGTACGGTGCACCCACTAATGTGCACAAAACTTTGTTTTGAAATCTCTGTATGATTTGAATGTTAGAGGCAGCTGCAGTTCCCCAGATCTGTATACCGTAGGCCCAGATGGGCTAGAGAATCGCCTTGTATAAAAGGACTTTGTTGACTAGACTGAGACGAGAGGCGGATCGCTTTGAAGCGAATATTGAGCTGTGCTCTCTTGTTTGCCAAGTGTGCTCTCCAATTCAGTTTGCTGTCCAAAGAAAGGCCCAATTACTTGGCACTTGACGCTGTTGGAAGCAGCTGTCCAAAGAGGTGTACTTCTGGGCATGTGAGAGTCCGCAGAGTAAAGACAAGTTGCACGGATTTTTCAGTGTTGATGCTTATATTCCATTTACTAAACCAAGGCTCTAAAGAGTTGAATTGGGGATACTGAGTACCATTGCCATTGCGGAAGTTACTGGCATAACTTACTCCATCAGTGACGTGGCTGATTGGCTGGCTACCGGAGTAAATACGTGGACTAAGGATAGGATGGGGTGCGCTGCGTTGAAACTAGCGTTGGGCTGTTGCTTGTACACACGACAACCTTTGTATGACGCCGTGTGGTTCATGCCGCAGTGAGCAAAAAAAGCTTCGGCTTATCTGACTTTGGTACAGTCAGTTGTATTGTGATTCTGTGCACATTTAACACACCTGAATGGTTTGTGGCAGAACCTCTGTGTGTGACCGAACTCCTGACATCTTTGGCACTGGACGAGATAATCAAACTTCTTCTTCCTTCTTAATTTAGGTGAAAATAATAGGGGTGTTCAACAGATCGTTTCATCTTTTCATGTTTCAAACTTGAAACGTCCCGCAAACACAACTTACATAGAAAAATTTCTTGAAAAGATGAAACACCCCAGCCTATGTGTACAAAAAGTGTTTTATGTTTTAAGATAGTAAAGATGGGAAGAGCTCGATAGTATATTTGGTGTATTTTTGCGCCAAAAGGTATGAACACATATGATTGAAGGCCGCCGTCAACAATAGCAAAACATCATATTATACAAAATTTGCCTTTTCGTGTCTGCCGCCACGTAGTTAACACCACTATACTCTGCATCAATTTGTCCATCAGAGTTTTCATCCACTTCTTCCTATACATTTTTTGCTTCGTTAGCCTGCAGTAAAATATTGTGCAGAGTACAGCACACTAAACCCCAATTGCAAACGAAACGCTGGCTTTTCGAGTCTTAGTTCAACAACGAGCTCTTCTCACCTTCAATATCCTCTATTTCCCTAATAACTTGTTATGCTAAAGTATCGAATAACATATCTTTAACTCTTTTAAATGGTATTTTTATAAATCCAGGCAACATAAGCGCAATAAACAGTAACAGTGACAAAAATTTAAGTAAAATAAATGTAAACAAACAACAGTTAATTGCACAAATATGAAACGCATTGACACCCAAAATGCCGTTCACGAGGTAAGCGTTTCAAGCATGAAACATGAAACGATGAAACGGAGCTGTCGAACACGCCAAATAACACCTGAGGTTAAAAGCGGATGTCAGAATTAAAAAATACGCAAATCTCAGAGTCCCTGCTCGGGCGCCAACTGTAAAGAAGCTTTTAATGGCTAGAGAAGAAACTCAGTCCAGTCCAAGGTCTTATACAATAGATTTATTAAATGCCGAGTCTCGAAGTGGCATTTCTGTGACATTAACCCCCAAAAACACTGAATTGAGCCTGGCGATGTCGGATAACTTAATGTGCCGAGAGCGATTAGAATGTGTTCTCAATAAAGATTACAAAAGAGTAGAAATTACAAAAAGGATGTGTCTTTATTAAAGGATTCTTTTATTATTTGATCAGAGTGGCCACTTGACGCTTCGTTTATTAATGAATTCAAACTGATTTTCTAATTATAAATTGATCTTATAAATACGCTAGCCCTGTCATAATAAATGCAGACCTAGCGTTTCCAACGATGTGGCCCCAGCGTCAGTTCCAAGAACTTTCGGTTTCCGTGAGAGCGATATTCGGCTGACGCTGCACGATGTCTTGGAGCGTTGACCCGTTATGTGTTAACTCGACGCTGCACCATATTTAGGGTGTTGACCCGTTATGTGTTAACTCCTCCCTCGCTAAGATTTAGGCCGCCCCCGGACTTCTTAAAGCTGTCGATGGCGACCCGCAGAGAAGCTGATTTTCTGGCTTTTACGTGGCCCCGATGTAGTTGCCAAAGAAGGAGGCAGATGATTTCTGCTAGAACTGTAGCCGCGGTGAAGATTGTAGGTGTCGTCAAAAGATCCTTTTCGACGTTGTTAATGTACCGCAGGTTTTCAATGCTCAGTCTTCAAAGGTATGGCAGACTGAGAAACTCTTGATGGCCAGTGATATTTACGAGAGCCGAAGACGCTGATCCAGGGAATCGTTGGACTGTGGCCTTCGGGTTTCGGAACAAAGAACCATTTATTTTTACTTCATCCTTAAATGTCAGCATAAACGTGCCTTGGATCGTCTCTTCCATGCCACCGGACATGGTAACCGTAGCAGCCTCTTCGTTGGTTATAATGACTCCGTCGTCTACAATTTCTTTTGATTCAAGATGGCTGGGACGAGTGGTGCATAGTGCGGTGGTGCCAGCGTGTAGTTACAACAACTATGTTGTTGTGAAGGCTAGTTCTTTGCAGAACGTTGATGTAATCGTAACACTGCAGTTTCCAGTAGCCAGGATGTTATTGTCGCAATCCGCAACGTTGTTATATCCCTCAAAGTTTATTACGGTGCCGTTGTGTGGGGCAGGAAACAGAGTGACCTTTTTACAAACTAATCTAGGTTTGGGAAATCTTATTATAAAATGTAAAAATTTATCATCTAACAGGACTTTGATATGGGCTACCTCCATTAAATCATTATATCTGTAGAGTGCTCATTCAATGAATTTTTTAAGTCTTTGGAATCAAGAATAGCGGGGTTAAGAATTACAATCTTTGCAAGTGTTACTGACAAAATTAATGCTTCGAGTTTTAGAATCCAAATTCTGTCTCTTGCTAGTAGTGTTTCATAGAGGTGGCCGGTATCTATTTGTTTTGTTTTCTCGTTAGCAATTATAACATTTATAGTTTCTGTTAGCTTAATAATCTGATCTTGCATTTTTGTATTTATAACGATTTGTCTGTCAATTGAATCAATTAAATTTTTTTGATTAAATTTCAATTTTTCGAAGTCATCGAAATCGGAGGTTCCTGCTACCACTTTAAGAGCAGTACCAAGAATGTAAATGCTCCGAGTGTGTCTATGATGTATTTTTACTGTGTCTATAAGTGTTTTTATATGATCTATGTCTGACTCTGAAATCTTTTTCATACGAGACTGGGGAAAATGGTTCATTAGTAATTTTGTCTCCTCTGCTATTTCCGAGTATATACTGAGATTCGATGAGTGTCTGAAGTATCCGTAGTCTTTCCATATGACAACGTTCCCATCCACCAGCGGAATGTAGTCCAAATTAGTGTAATCGGTAAGTTTAGCAGTAGAGATTGTTACAAAAAGTAGTACGTTTAGGATCCTGAATAAAAACAGAAGAGCAGTAATAAGACGAAATGAGAAAAAGAAAATACCGAATTTTCTTAGATTGTCTTTATGGACTTCCCTCCCCTTTATTAGAACCGTTGATCCCAAGTCAGCTTCTACTATAGTTTCTTTGAATAAGGGCGTTAGTTTGTTACCAAGTCGTTTATTCAATTTCATAAGTACCTTTTCGCCTACTTGGAAAGTTCTATTTCTTCTGTCCGCGTTATGTCTCCGTAGTAAAAGTTCTTGTGCCTTGTTAATTTTGTCTCTAATGTTTGCTTCTAGCTCTAGTGGGGATGAATGTATTATCTCGATTGGTTTTTTATCTATGACGGAATGGATCGTTCTGTTATATTCTATTGTTGCATGGAGTATAAGTTCAACTGTGTTATATGGTGATCTGGATGGTCTGATAATATTGTCTTTTAGCATGCTCATTGTTTCTTTATTAACAAAGTAGGACACCCCTAATGGGTAAGGGTAAAGTTTCGAATAAATCGGATCATTGTTCTCTGAACGAATTAAAGCTATAATATTTGTGTTATATGGGGAACTTCATTGGGGTCAGCAAATACGCTTATATTTTCTCTTAGCATTTTCTGAAATTTCTTTTTGATTTCATGCGGATTTTGAATATTTACTACCTCTGTGAAATTAACGTTTGCGCATTTTTGAAACTGGACCATTTCGGATCCGAAATCTGTTTTTAATATTTTATATTTGATATTTAAGGTGGCGTTTACCTTATTTAGTAGGTCAACACCGATTTTACCATCAAAACTTGACAAACTTAGAAGCAGAAAAAATGTAGTTGTAGTATCAAAGAGGTGCATAAGACATTTTTCTTTAACGGGGTTAAAGCCGTGAAGTGACTTGACAATAAATTTTAATTCTGGAAGTGGTTTTACATAATTTTTTGATGCGCCTGTATCTAAGAGCAATCTGATCGTTTTACTTGCTATCGTTCGTTCTACAAACGGTAACAGGGAGTTATTTCTAAAAAATTAATTTCTCCGTGTTGGTTTTCATCGTCTATGATCGCTACTTCAGCCTCTGCGGTAGCCTGATATTGTTGATATTCTTGGCTTTCCAGATTTTCCTCCTGCGAGAGGTGGTTAACTCTTTGTTGTTTCGGACACGTGTACCTAGCTGTACCACTGTTTGCTCTTTTTTGAACCTGATTTTGGTATGGGACTTGGGGCGACCTACCTTAATTTTGATTTTGGGTCGGTTGTCTGAACCGGGATGAACTGTCAACGTCCATCGGTTGGGGAGAATCTTGTTTTATGATGTGGTTGTAATATTGTGGGTTTTCCTTGTTGAAAAATGGGCTTTTGCCTTGTTGTGGGGTATTTTTACCGGTAGTCATGAACTTTAGTTGTTTTTGTTCATTACGCAGAGTCTTTTCCTCAACGTTCTTTGCAAAATTATTCGCAAAGTTGAAACGTTCGTGGTTGGACTCGACCTCTTGAGCTAGAGCCAAAGCTGATGGCAAATCCTCTACAAGGTAAGTTGGTCGCTTGTCGGCATACGTAAAATCGAGCCTATTGACAATTGGCTTAAAGTTTAAAGGTGTATCGTAAGAAGATAACACCATATCCGCGGGGCCTTTAATTTTATTTCTTTTTATACCCAATGCCTGATAGTGTCTTGAACTTCCAGAATGCTTTTCAAAAATTTTACATGCTGAATGTGCGGCTCTCCGCCATGAGACGTATGTCTCAATTTTTCCCTCAAAGTCTGGGACTGATTTTACATGGTCTAATGACTTATCACATTTTATGTTAGGGTCTATTTCTGCATCTTTAATTATTTCCACCTCAGGTACGGACACTGTTGCTTGGTTTAATTTATTTTCCATATACTTAAATCTCTCATCGAACCGTTTTGCTTGTGTTTTGAGTGCAGCATTAATCGCATACTCGATTAGAGCTTTCATATCGGACTGATTAAACGACATTTTAGTAAAGGCTTCAGATGGTTTTAGTGTTTTCTCAATGTTTGCTATTAACTCTTCTAACTCAGTGTCACTCATAAGACTTTTGCTAGTATTATTTTGTTACGGTAATACATCACAAATATGAATTTGTAAACACTTGCTATATAGGTTTTATTATGAAATACTTGATTTATTTATTTATCTTTATTTTTTCTACATAAGCACTCTACTAACATTTTTATTTTATGTAGTTTTATCATAGGTGCTATTGTTGTTTTTTTGCTTCTACTGCTGTCGTTTCTATAGTTGCTGCTTTTCGTCTTTGGTTGTTGTTACTGCTGCTGCTGTTATAGTTGTTGTTGTTATTATATTATATTAGTTGTTTTTCGACGCTTTTTATTTTTTTGCGTAAGCCCAATGATGTCTATCGACTATTTTTTTTTTTACACTTTAACTTAACTTTTTGACTTTAGCTTTGACTTTTCCTTTTTATTATTTTTTATTTTTAACTCCTTATTTTCTAGGAGTGAGTTTGAACCTCTTGTTGGGCGCCAATTACAAAAAGGATGTGTCTTTATTAAAGGATTCTTTTATTATTTGATCAGAGTGGCCACTTGTGGCTTCGTTTATTAATGAATTCAAACTGATTTTCTAATTACAAATTGATCTTATAAATACGCTAGCCCTGTCATGATAACTGCAGACCTAGCGTTTCCCAAAATGTGGCCCCAGCGTCAGTTCCAAGAACTTTCGGTTTCCGTGAGAGCGATATTCGGCTGACGCTGCACGATGTCTTGGAGCGTTGACCCGTTATGTGTTAACTCGACGCTGCACCATATTTAAGGTGTTGACCCGTTATGTGTTAACTTAGATACATATTACCATACATTTTTATTTCTATCATAAATCGCCCTTTGCCACACATTTTATTTCTAGCATAAATCCTTCCTCCCTTCCTTACCACACCGCACAAATAAAAAGAACTATAGCGCCCGCCCGTATATCCTCTGCGTCTCAGTCTGTGTCCAGTGTACTTATTCTTCAAATATGGGGTGTCGTAGCCTTGTATTTCTGTACCCGCTTTTCCGCGCCGGTGTCATTTTCTGCATGTGCAGACTCTCTTTTCCTTTTGTCGCTGCGCAATCCTCCTCCCTCTCTTTATGCGCGCGTGCCATACGGCTGCATGCGCCGGTGCTCTTTGTGGGCAAGTTCTTAACGCCTTCGTGGCACTAACAATAATATTAATCAGATTGTGGTTGCCTTCATTGGCCGTCTTGGCCAATAGTACTTTTAAGTTATTTGTGATGGGCGCTCTTGATCTCCTTCACAAAGGTGTCGACACCATGACAGACATTCCGAAAGCCCAATATACTCTTTACCTTCGGTAACGAGTGTAAAAATACGTCCGGCCGTGCCAGCAGTTAAGCCGCTGTCATTCATGTTTATTACGATCGACTACCAATTTCTTGTACTGTGTGTTACTGAGGGCGCCTGGCCAAAGACGCTTATACTGAATTTGTGCATTCGCTGCGGATTTCCGCGGGTTGCAGGTCGGTTGTACTCGCTGTTCAAAAAGAAGAAAAAGTCGTCGTTGTAAATATGTTGACTTAGCCTGACTTCTTTCGTTTACGAACGCAAGTTGAAGCAGAGCATACACACATACATACCAATAACACTATAAATGTATGGGTGCACACAGCGTGTACTTTGTTCGTGCGGCTCATTCGGGTGCCTGGACTATGAAAAAATGTAAGGGAGACAAGCTAGCAAGGCAGGACAGTAAAAGCCTGGGCGGCATACGCATGGCCAGCTGCAAGCAATAAGTTCCAGAATACCTTGAACTCGATGCTTACTAAAGGTAGCAGCATACTGCCGGTACATGTAGAATGGTCAATCAAACCCGTTCTAAACGCTGCACAGTGATTTTTCCGATTTAAAGGGACTTTTCTGATTGACAGCTTTAGCTTTTAAAAAATCGACTTAAAATTTGGAATATAATTCTTTAGAAAACATACCTTTAAAGTGTTCTAAGGTGGACCTTATTGGACAACACCAACCCTTCTTCCCCCCAAATAATTTGACAAAAGTTTTGAGCGATTTTTAAAGTTGCTTATTTTTTGGCTTTTTCTGCGGCACAAAAACTGTTCTAGTGCAGCTTAATAGCACACTAGCAAAAACAATGTAAAATGGATTATGGTGATATTCTTTCGTTTATTTTGTTGAGTTAGTTAGTTGAGGGTCCCGACTCTTCATTTCTGCGCTTTCCTCATCTTTCTTCACCATTACTACCTATTAAAAATTTAAAGATCGACGACCTTTTTAACTTTTAAAATTAAAATCATTTTCGATTCCGCGCTTATTGAACTGATACTATAATCGAAAACTGTTTTGTTTTGCAAAATAAGCTTAGGTCATTTAAGACGCTGGGTTTGAAAAAAGTTTTAGAATTGCCCTTGGATTTTATTCCACCCATCTTATTTGCTTAAAAAAAAATAAAATTTAGCCCGACCTTATATGTACATCAGGCACGCCAGGGCCGACCGACTCAGTAAAAATTTACACCGACGGCTCTAAGCTAGACGACCGGGTAGGGGGAGGCGTCTTTTGCCAGGAGCTGTCTATCAACAAATCTTTCAACCTTCCTGATCACAGCAGCGTATTTCAAGCTGAGATCGCGGCCATACAGGAAGCACTTTCATGCATTTCCGAATGTGAATGCTCCGCAGATAGAATCTGCATTTTTTCTGATAGCCCGGCGGCTATCAAATCTCTACAAGCGATATCATCCAACTCGATATCCGTCACAAACTGCCGCAGATCTCTACACGAGATGGCAGAGCAGTTCGAAATACACCGCATTTGGGTGCCCGGTCACAAAGGCATCGAGGGCAACTGCAAAGCAGACGCGCTGGCAAGGCATGGTACTACCATGCCTCTCCCCACCGACAAGGAGGGCTGGGGTATTCCCATGGCCAGCTGCAAGCTCAGAGTTCGATCGCACTTCGAACTCGAAGCAAACAAAGGGTGGCAGCTTACCACCGCCTCAGGTAGGATTGCTAGGCAAACCTGGCCAACGCGCTGCAAAAAGCGCTCCTCAGACCTAATCCACCTAAGCAGATTAGGCTGTGCCGCCGTAATCAGGGTCATTACGGGACACTGGCTAGTGGGGTCTCACGCAGCGAGACTTCTAGCCCCTCAAATGATTTCTGCAGAAGCTGTCGTGACGAAGAGGAGGAGGAAACAGTTTCCCACCTTTTCTGTGACTGTCCGGCACTCTGCAAAAACAGAAATCGCTATCTAGGGTCCTTCTTCCTATCGGACCTCACTCAACTTGCGGATATTAAACCGAAAAATATCCTGTCTTTCATTCAAACCTCGGGCTGGGACCACGCCCTCAAAGGCGGTGCGACACGCTCATTGTCTAGGTAGACGGTTTTTGGATTAAGTCCAAACGCGGCACCACAACGGGCCAATACATGGCCTATGTGTGTGGGGGGCTATCTTCCACGACCGCTCTAACCTAACCTAAACTATATGTACATGCAAAGAGCCAAAACAGCGCTGCTTGATCGCCTAATACGACTTAAAATAGCTTTATTATGATATTATTGCCTATGTATTAGAGATGGGCGTGTGACATGTTTTTTGCCGTGACAGTGCATGATCACGCATGTGCGGTAGTTTTTTAACACGCTTATATTAGCTTCACTTGTATGTATGTTTGTATGTTTGTATGTATGTAACTCTCCTTTGGACTAAAAGCAAGTGGCTTATTACTGTCAGTATATCCCACTACCTCAAGTTCGTTCGTTGGCCGAGCGGTCTAAGGCGCTGGTCTTCGCTCCCGGACTCACCAATCGTGGGTTTTAATCCAGTCCACGGCCGAAAAAAAAAAAAATTGTTTTTTTTTTTTTTAATCTGCACCATGTTCATGTTCACTAGAACTTACAAATTTTTTTTTCAATAATTAATAGAAATAAAAAATAAAAAAGTTTTATAGTTTAAAAAACTAAAAAACACGCTTTTAGAGCATATCAAACTAAAAAGTTAAAAATAATTTTTCAAATAAGCTTAAAACAATAATAAATGATAAATACTAGCATTATTGTAAAAAAAGCGTGGGGCGCTTTGTCCATATTTCTCGTACATCGAGCGCCCAACGCTTTTTTTACAATAATGCTAGTATTTATCATTTATTATTGTTTTAAGCTTATTTGAAAAATTATTTTTAACTTTTTAGTTTGATATGCTCTAAAAGCGTGTTGTTTAGTTTTTTAAACTATATTTATTTAATTTTATAATCACGTAACATGATTCACGTCAGTTTTAGTTAACTCACGCACAACACATGAAATCCGGTATTACACAAAGAAGAAGACAAATATTGCCAAACAAATATCGACAAAACGAATTAAAAAATAAAAAACAGCGCTCCTCAGACCTAATCCACCTAAGCAGATTAGGCTGTGCCGCCGTAATCAGGGTCATTACGGGACACTGGCTAGTGGGGTCTCACGCAGCGAGACTTCTAGCCCCCTCAAATGATTTCTGCAGAAGCTGTCGTGACGAAGAGGAGGAGGAAACAGTTTCCCACCTTTTCTGTGACTGTCCGGCACTCTGCAAAAACAGAAATCGCTATCTAGGGTCCTTCTTCCTATCGGACCTCACTCAACTTGCGGATATTAAACCGAAAAATATCCTGTCTTTCATTCAAACCTCGGGCTGGGACCACGCCCTCAAAGGCGGTGCGACACGCTCATTGTCTAGGTAGACGGTTTTGGATTAAGTCCAAACGCGGCACCACAACGGGCCAATACATGGCCTATGTGTGTGGGGGGCTATCTTCCACGACCGCTCTAACCTAACCTAAACTATATGTACATGCAAAGAGCCAAAACAGCGCTGCTTGATCGCCTAATACGACTTAAAATAGCTTTATTATGATATTATTGCCTATGTATTAGAGATGGGCGTGTGACATGTTTTTTGCCGTGACAGTGCATGATCACGCATGTGCGGTAGTTTTTTAACACGCTTATATTAGCTTCACTTGTATGTATGTTTGTATGTTTGTATGTATGTAACTCTCCTTTGGACTAAAAGCAAGTGGCTTATTACTGTCAGTATATCCCACTACCTCAAGTTCGTTCGTTGGCCGAGCGGTCTAAGGCGCTGGTCTTCGCTCCCGGACTCACCAATCGTGGGTTTTAATCCAGTCCACGGCCGAAAAAAAAAAAATTGTTTTTTTTTTTTTTTAATCTGCACCATGTTCATGTTCACTAGAACTTACAAATTTTTTTTTCAATAATTAATAGAAATAAAAAATAAAAAAGTTTTATAGTTTAAAAAACTAAAAAACACGCTTTTAGAGCATATCAAACTAAAAAGTTAAAAATAATTTTTCAAATAAGCTTAAAACAATAATAAATGATAAATACTAGCATTATTGTAAAAAAAGCGTGGGGCGCTTTGTCCATATTTCTCGTACATCGAGCGCCCAACGCTTTTTTTACAATAATGCTAGTATTTATCATTTATTATTGTTTTAAGCTTATTTGAAAAATTATTTTTAACTTTTTAGTTTGATATGCTCTAAAAGCGTGTTGTTTAGTTTTTTAAACTATATTTATTTAATTTTATAATCACGTAACATGATTCACGTCAGTTTTAGTTAACTCACGCACAACACATGAAATCCGGTATTACACAAAGAAGAAGACAAATATTGCCAAACAAATATCGACAAAACGAATTAAAAAATATTTTTTCTAAATATCTATGTATCGTAAGAAATATATTACTCATTTGATAAGTACAAACAAATTCAGGATGTTTTCAGAAAATCTTGACAAATTTTTTTTTTTAAATAAAAATATGTGACATTTCATAACTTTGTTTTTCTTATTTCTATAATTTTTATTTTAATTAATTGAACATATGGTGAATGCACATACGTGAATGGTGTGTGAGTCACGTGATTTCCTCAAAATTCCTGCATGCGTGAGCGTGAATCGCACGCCTTTTAAAGGGGTGGGCGTGGCTCCAAAATGATGAAGTTCTTTGGGGGTTGCTAGTAGCTATCCTTTTACCAAATTAGGTAGTTCTAGCTGTAAGGATGTGCGAATTATGTGGACTTATCGGTTTTGAGTTATCGAATTTGTCGATTTGCCAGCCCCCCAGTTATCGTAGAACCCCTATCATGAAACTTTTATTAACTATCCCATAGATAAAGAGAATTGGAAAGTTTCAAGTCTCTAGCTTGAACGGTGTGGAAAAAAATTGCGAACATACAGACGGACAAACGGACAGACAGGTAGGCGGACAGACACCATGACGGACGTTGCACAAAGCCAATTTTCTCTTTACCTTCGGTAACGAGTGTTTGAAAGAGGCGGACGAAGGATCAAACTGCTTCAGCAGAGAAGGCTTACCCAGGATCTCTTTAAAATAACGACAACGCAACAGGAAAAAGATCAGCAGATGAAGAATCTCAGGATCATCGGGGAACAACTTTTAATTCAACTTTTGCAACCAATCACTAAATTAAAATTTTTATTTTCGATACCGAAGGTAAAGAGTATATTGGGTTTGTGCAATGTCCGTCATGGTGTCTGTCCGTCTGTCCGTCTGTCCGTCTGTATGAACGCAACTTTTTTCCACACCCTTCAAGCTAGAGACTTGAAACTTTCCAATTCTCTTTATCTATGGGATAGTAAATTAAAGTGTCAAGATGGGGGTTCTACGATAACTGGGGGGCTCGCAAATCGATAAATTCGATAACTCAAAACCGATAAATCCACATATTTCGCACATCCTGACAGCTAGAACTACCAAATTTGGTGAGAACTACCAAGATAGGTGATGATGACCCCCCAAAAACTGCATCCAAAGTTTGGATGCCACGCCCACCAATACCGCACTAGCCACCCCCATCTGCCCCAACGCTTCGTCAAAAACGGGAATGCGTGTATCTTCCAGAGTAGTGGAGCTAGAGCCACCAAATTTGGTAGGAAGATAGCTGGCAACAACCCCAAGAGAATTGCATCAAAGTTTTGGAGCCACGCCCACCCATTCCGCCCCCAGCCCCCCCGCATTTTGAAATCAGAAAAGCCTATATCTCCCACAGTTTCTTAGCTAGAGTCACCAAATTTGGTGCCAAGATAGGTGATGATGACCCCCCAAAAGCTGCATCAAAAGTTTGGATGCCACGCCTACCAATACCGCCCTAGCCACCCCCATCTGCCCCAACGCTTCGTCAAAAACGGGAATGCGTGTATCTTCCAGAGTAGTGGAGCTAGAGCCACCAAATTTGGTAGGAAGATAGCTGGCAACAACCCCAAAAGAATTGCATCAAAGTTTTGGAGCCTTGCCCAACCATTCCGCCCTCCTTTCCCCACCTTATACAAACTTTGAGCTAGAGTCACCAAATTTGGTATGAAGGTAGCATTTGACATTCCACAAGGATCTGCAGCAAAAATTTTGATGCCACGCCCAACCATACCGCCCCCAGCCCCCCTTTCCCCATTTTATACAAACTTCGAGCTAGAGTCACCAAATTTGGTATGAAGATAGCAATTGACATCCCACATAGATCGGCAGCAAAAATTTGAATGCCACGCCCACCCATACCGCCCCCAAGCCCCATAGCCCCCCCTTTCACCACCTTTTACATGCTTCGAGCTAGAGTCACCAAATTTAGTAGGAAGATAGCTGACAACGACCCGCAACAATCTGCATCAAAGTTTTGGAGCCACGCCCACCCATTCCGCCCCCAGCCCCCCCGCATTTTTAAGTCAAAAAAGCCTATATCTTTTACAGTTTTTGAGCTAGAGCCACCAAATTTGGTGCCAAGATAGGTAATGATGACCCCCCAAAAACCGCATCAAAAATTTGGCTGCCACGCCCACCCATTCCGCCCCCAGCCCCCCTTTCCCCACTTTATACAAACTTCGAGCTAGAGTCACCAAATTTGGTATGAAGATAGCAATTGACATCCCACATGGATGGGCATCACAATTTTTAATACTGGTATCGAGTATACCGCAGTCGGTTGCGTCCGACTGCAACGTTTTCACTTGTTTCTGTATATGGCTGTAACCGCCCACTCTGCACTTTATTGTGTGTTGTTTCAGAGTTACCAAACAACGTAAAATTCACTCGATTTGTTTTAGTTTTGTCATGAAGCATATGATCCCATAAAGTATATGTATACATTCTTGATCAGGATCAATAGCTGGCTTAGAATAGCCATGCCCGCCAGTCCGTTTGTTCATCTGTTTCTATGTTAACAAGTCATACCGAAACAAGTAAGAAGGCTCTAGTCGGGATGGCCCGACTAGAAGATACCCTGAATCCAGTTGCAAGAAATATATTAAATTTATATAAGACTTTGGTATACTGACTTAACTTCAATCGATTAAATTCGATATCTCCGGTGTTTCTTTACCGATTTGGACGAAATTTTCAGAAAAGTTCTATCATTACCCATTATTTCAACCCTAATTTTTAAGTTTTCCAAATTCGAAATTTTTTGCTATCGGAATATATCGGAAACCAGAATAGTTATCGATAATTTGAAGCAAACTTGATCTGCTTATAGTATAGGAGAACTTATATTCAAAATCTCTAGCTCTTGTACTCTGAGATCCAAGCGTTCATACAGACGGACAGACAGACGAATATAGCTTTATCTAGCCGGCTGTTGGTGCTGATCAAGAATATATGTATATGCTTTATTGGGTTAGAGACGCTTTTTTCTGCTTATTACATATTTTTGAATAAAACCTTTATACCCTTTTTACACATTTCATAGGTTTAGAGTATGAAAACGGTAAAAATCCGTTATTTTTCTAAATTTGGTGCCAGCCAGGCCCACAAGCATTTTTCGCTGGCATCAAGGGTACAAAAATACATTTACAATAACAACGTATGGACTTGCACATTGTAATATTCTTCTATGTAATTTTTATGAAGTATGCGAGGCACGCTACCTTGTGTGCATAGGAACGTCGCGACGCGCCCATCTCTGCTCTAGTCATAAAAAATTCAGTTATCATAGACCACTCATCCTATGTAGATTCTCATTGAGGGTCAAAAGGACTTCTTTTACAGAATGGAGGAATAGGCTTAAACAATTGCCAACTTGATCAGAAGCATGCCAAACAGAATTTTTGAGGTGATAAAATGCAAGGAAGGAGTTACGCATTATTGAAAAATAAAATTCTTAGTTTTTATAAATGCATATAATGAAATTTGCAATGTTTTTTGTTCTTGCGGCTATAATTATGCACCGCCTAATCATACACTTTTCATGATAACGGTACTTAACGTGTGTTTATGGTAAAACATTTGTTTGCATTTTGTATTAATGGGCTTTTGTCTACGATTAGAACATATTTCATGATCATACATTACACACAGGGTGTTAAACTAGAAAAAAAAACAGGGTGCGGCTATCATTATGCACCACAGTGTAATTGACATCGAAGTAAATTGTATATCGATAAGTAGAGGTGCTCGTCCAAAAACTATGAGAACGCTAGCTCCGGCAAAAACGAAAGTTGGCGACAGAGCTTTCAGAAGTTAAGAAGTTAAGTTGCCTTTGCTAGCTCATGCTGCTAGAGTTTCAGCTACAAAATCAGCAGATAAAGACATGGCTGCTGAAATCAGCAGGATCAAGCGAGGATCTGAGTCATGATGGAATAACTATAAGGTGGTCTGGTCGACTGTAGAGTATGGAGATTAACCCTTGACTGGTCCGTGGTGTATTTTATAATACAAAGAATGGAAGTTTATTTTTATAGTTTAATTTTCAATAATTTAGAATCTAATAATAGTCTTTGTTTTTGGTTTTGTATGCAAACTTTTTGTTTAAGTTCTTAATTGTAAAATATATTTTAATTTTAAAATAAAAAGTTTTTAAAGCAACTCATTTTTTTGTGTGTGCTTAAGTGTTAAATGCTCAGAAAAAAATCGTCCGCACATAACCTTTCTCTTCAAGAAGCACGAACGCGCTGAAGCCAAGGCCTTTAATCGGGCTAGCGTCGGCTGCCTTATACTTATTTCATCATGATCTGAGTAAAATGAAAAGAAAAAGTACAAATGCACAAAACAGATCAAATCTATCGATAAATATATTAATTTTGAACATTCCAAATAATTTTAGATACCATGTTTGGGGAGGGGATGTAGGCGTGGTCGAATCGTAAGATTAAAAAAAAAACGATCTTTCAATTTTAAGTTGATGCCAAAAAAAAAAACCAACAGTGCAATGGTGTCAAATTTTTAATAAGCATTGCATTTTACATTATGTTTTACTATTAAGTTGTGAGGCAGCAAAACTACTGCACATTTTTAATCTAGTTGATTGTTTCATATATGTGGAGCAAAAACATACCACGAATGTATTATGTTAGTATTTTTGTGTGTGAGTATTTTGTATGACGTGCCGTTTGAACGTGCACAAACATAAGGAAGATGAAGATTTACTTTGCACTTGTCGGCGATTTGAGATGATTTTGAAAAATCTGTCTTAAAAGTGCTCCAATTTTGATCGAGACGCGAATTTTCGGCAAAAGTGACAAAAACGACAACAACAGTGACACAACCGGCAAAAACTACAGCGGCGAACAGCAGCAGCAATGACTAGCAGCCAGCATCAGTCACGGCAGCAGGCACAAAACACCCACAGGAGCAACAACAACTACATCGGCAAACCAATGCGAGGGACAGTAACCGCATCAAAAACTAAAGCAACAGCAACGGCGGCGGGCTGCCATAAATACGTCGGCACAAAATCACCAAAAACCCACCCTTACGCATAACAACGGCGAACAGTGGCAGCGACATCAACAACCACAACGGCAAAGCAACTACGAATGACATCAACGGCAACGACAAGGATTAACATGACACGCAAACGGCAGCTGCGAAAACTACGACAACAGCGCTCAACAGCCACGGCAACTTCAACAACAGTGATCAGCGACTGCGGCAACTACGGCAACAGCGCTCAACAGCCATGGCAACTACAAAAACAGCGATCAGCGTTTGCGGCAACCGCAACAACAGCGATCAGCGGCTACGGAAACTACAACAACAACAAAGCCACCACCGCACGCTGCCAAAGCAATAACAACAACGGCAAGCAACTACTAGTGGCAGCAACAGCCACGCCAAACGAAAACATCAAGAGCAGCAACGGCAACTGGAAAACACGGCGTGGGGAAGCATCTTTGGAAGTCGGAGGCGGACCATAATAACGGCGGGGAAAATCCAGAACGAGGATCACAAAGGAAAGTGAAAGTGCAAGTGCCAGGGAGAGTGCAAAAATAACACACACACACGCGTGTGGAGTGGCTCACGCAACCACTTACACCCATCGACACCCACACACACCCATCGACACCCACACACACCCATCGACACCCACACCCGCACCAGTTGTTCGCGCACCCGGCCGCACATACGCACCATACATAAGCACCATACATACGCACGCACATCTACGCCTGCACGCCCGCATACTCAGTGAGTATTACTTACACGCTTACGCACTCGCTTGCACACACCCACACACTCATCTGCCCATCCCCACACACACCCATACACACATATGTACACCCTAAAATTCAAATCGGGGTAAGTGGCGGGTGGCCATCCACGATGGGCCGAAAGGCTGCTCAGGCAGCAACACACAGATTTGGTAAGGTTTAGGGCAAGCTACCCCCCCCCCCCCCCCCCCCCCCCACCTTTCACTTTTTCGCTGTGTCAAAGCTGGATAGAGAGTCCTCCGAGCCTTACTCTGGATTCTGCGACGCCTGACTCTTGTCTTACTCTGTGCGTGACAAATCCTATCACTCGAACCTTTCACACGCGTCCGAGAAATTCCTCAAGGACGCGGCCGGCGACCGGCACGGGCGGACGAAACAAGTTGGTGCGCAGGCTTTCGGGCCTTACCCTCGGTCTGGCTATCTACCTGTTCAGTTTCTCACCCCTCGACGACGAAATCCCATTCGGGAGAATAATTGGTGAAGCCATCCGAGTAGTACTCTAGGCTGTTCCTTCGGACGTCAACCAAGTTGCCGCCAGCGCGTAAGCTGTACTCGCTAGCGCTGCAATTTGGTCTGCGTCTTTCCCGCTTGGTAACCCGAACCCAAGGTATGCCCAACACGGTTCGCCCAGTGTCCCGACACATTACAAATGTTTCTGATCAGAGAGATCTCAATTTGAGTGGGAATGACGTGTTTTACTTAAGCTCCGAACAACTTATTAGTTTTGTGCGGTTTATCAGGTTTTTTATTTATTTTTTGCAGTCTGTAAAACATAGCTTACCCAAGCTGTGCAAAGTGCTAATTATTATATTTTAATCATTGGCGTTAGTTCTGTGTGGTTGTTAGTGTCTGCTTTTGTTATTCTGCAAATATGTCGCTTATTCGTGCATTCATTTGTTTGTGTGTTTGTTCGCTGCGCATACGCTTGTTTGTGTGTTTATTCGCTGCGCATACACTTGTTTGTGTGTTTGTTCGCTGCGCATACACTTGTTTGTGTGTTTGTTCGCTTAAGCGTTATCTGCCTTGCTCGTCGTGCCTTTATAAATGTTTGTTGTTGTTTATCGCTCCAAACAATAAGTATTTGTGTTACGATTTCTCTTAATTATTGCGTATGCTCTAAGATTTTCTGTACGCCGTTTTTGTCCGTTCTGTGCTCTCGCAACCTATTTTCGTAAGTTTGACCCCCGTTTGCAAATATGTCGTGCTGCAAAAAGTCTTGTACATTTAAGCAGTCCGACGATTCTGCACGGCCTCAATTTGTTAATTGCTGGTTGTGTGAGAGTTTTATGCATGCTAAATGTGCAGTTACTGGGTGTGAGAGTTTTATGCATGCTAAATGTGCAGTTACTGGGCGTGAGTGTGACAAGATCACTGCTGTAGCCAAGACCGGCTGTGGCGGCGTGCGTTGGTCATGCCCTATGTGCATTGATAAGCAAATTGATTTCTCTAGAATGTATAGATCTGTGAGAAATCAGTTTTCAAAACTACAAAAGATAGCAAATATGCTATTGACATTGATACGAGTTTGGAATTTCTCAATAATTTTAAATTTGAGTCATTCTCTACTCGCCGTTTGGAGTCAGAATTTTTGAATGTTCCATTATTGTTTGCCCCTTCACCCTCGTCACTTTCAACCGTGCTTGGTAACGTAGAATTTTCTCCAATTCTTCCCTTATCTCCAACTCCAAGCGATTGTCCAAATAAATCTCCTGTAGTATCCCCTGGTATTCATAATATTCATATTTGTGAATCAGTTGCTGCCTATATTGCTAGCAAAATATCATTTTAAGTCAAAAAAGCCTATATCTCCAAGAATTTTTGAGCTATAGCTACCAAATTTGGTGCCAAGATAGGTGACGATGACAAAAATTTAGATGCCACGCCCACCAATACTGCCCTAGCCACCCCCATCCGCCCAACGCTTTGTCAAAAACGGGAATGCGTGTATCTTCCAGAGTTGTGGAGTTAGAGCCACCAAATTTGGTAGGAAGATAGCTGGCAGCGACCCCCAAAAATCTGCATCAAATTTTTGGAGCCACGGCCACCCATTCCACCCCCCTTTCCGCAACTTTTACAAACTTTGAGCTAGAGTCACCAAATTTGGTATGAAGATAGCAATTGACATTCCACAAAGATCTGCATCAAGAATTTGAATGCCATGCCCACCCATACCGCTCCCAGCCCCCCTTTCCCAACCTTTTACAAACTTTGAGCTAGAGCCACCAAATTTGGAAGGAAGACAGCTGGTGAAATCCGCATCTGCATCGGAGAATCTTTAAGGCAGCGTACACCCCTGCCGCATCCGTACCGCTTTGCAATAAGGCTTCTTTTTACCGGTTTTAAAACCGGTAACGAGTATACCGCCGTCGGTTGCGTCCGATTGCAACTTTTCCACTTGTTTTCAATTGTCATCTATCCAAATTACTAGAGCTTTTTCTACTGCTTCTTTTAATTCATCTTGATGATATGTGGAAAATTTTGCAGTAGTTCCCTTATCTCGACTTTTCCGAATAGAATCTTCCAATCGCTTTATTGTCCTAAAAGTTGCTTCATTCATTCCATATTCTTTTACTACGGATATCGACCTATTTTGTTCAGCGGAGATAATATAATGAATATTAAAAGGAAGCATTACATAAGTGTGGCCAGACTCAAATTAACATATGCTTCAAATTCAAACCGATACATGGCCCACCATGCATTTGCAATTTGACGATTGAATTTGAAAAAGATAAAAATTACTGCAACTTTATTAATCTAAAGTAGTTCCCGATTTTTTAAATTTTTTATATGACCTTGCGTTTTTTAATTTCGATAGTTTCCTCGTAAACCAAGGTGGTTTATTATATGACCTTGCGTTTTTTAATTTCGATAGTTTCCTCGTAAACCAAGGTGGTTTATTATCACTTGAAAAACAAGGGGAACAAAGGGAACACAAATATCCAAAAGCGAATTCAAGGTCCTATAAAATATGGCAATGTCAGTTTCTATATCACTACAAAAATAAGGGAGAGACCAATTAGTATGTTGAAGAAGATAATTTAATTTAGTATAGTTAGTTTTACTAAAGCAACGGGTTGTTAAAGTATTATTAGATACTGAAATAGGGTTAAGAATTTCGATGGATAGTTCTAAGGTTGGATGGTAGGTGTCTTCCGGAAGCACTAGAGGGGGTATTATACAAGCATTACTGCAATCTGAGTCCGAAACAAATATTAAGTCCAACGTTCTACCACTACGTTTATGCACTCTGTTAACTTGCGATAGGCCAAACACCAGTAGGCCATCGATAAAATCATCAAAAGTGACTGGTAATGCCGCCGAAGATGTGTCATTCACAGACCATGCAACATGTGGCAGATTAAAATCATCAACCACTATCAGATTAACCATATCTGTCAAAAATGACGAAACAAGTTGCAGGGCACTCAGATAGGATGAGTTAATGTTAGTATCAAAATGAGGAGGAATATAAGAGCAAGTAACATAAGGTGAACGGCCGTTTAATAATATTTTAACACATAAAAACTCTATGTCCGGAAGATAATGAGAATGAATCTGTTCAGAGGAAATACAAGAGCCAACAGCAATGAGAACACAACCCCCCTTTCGGGAAGTGCGATCGCATCTATACAAATTATATTTGTAAGGTAAAGCGGAACAATCAGAAATATCAGGTTTTATCCAGGTTTCTGTAATTGCAACTATTTGTGAATCAAAGGATAGGCTGTTAACATAAAATTTAGCAAGTTTAGTGATAAGGCCTCTAACGTTTTAATAGGCCAAACTAATAACTTTTGTTAGTTATTTTGCCGCCGAGGTGGAGGCTACATGGTGGCTTACAGGTGGTGCGCTACTAATCCTAATACCGTTAATTTTATTACTATTTCGCCTATTCACATACTCCTTTACAACAAGCTGCTGCAAAGAACTTTTCCGAATAAAATGTCGAAAAAAGTTCAGGCGGCACGTTCAACTTGAAAGAAGATATACTTCGGGAGTGTTTAAATTTAAACTTCTCAACAATAATTTTAACATTAGCCGAAACATCATCCGATGAAGTATTGGATGCCAGCCTAGCCACAAACATTTATTAAATGGCACAACAACAAGAGGCTTGGGAGCTTCGGCCTTACAGCCAGTACGATTACTAGGCACACAAGCTGTCGAACCAGAGGGCTCATTCATAGAAAAAACGGTGGTTAGGCTATTAGTGGGATTTCTTCTCTCCACAAAACTCACTCAAAAGTCAACTGCAGACTTAAGAATCGCGCAAATTTTCATTTATCGAATAGTTGACATTGCGAATAATGATGTTGAACAGAAGGACGAATAGAGTAGAATAGCCAAGAAGGCATCGATCAACATGATTTGAGTATTAGAGTATTAGAAAAGCAGAAAACTCAAAAGAAAATTACAGATTTTTTTTCACTAAAAGTTTTCTTAAATTTCTTTAAAGATTTAATAAAATGTGAATTTATATGAGTGAATATGTCTGCATTTTACACTATTTTGGCATTCGAAAACGCGAACACTTTCGTCAACGTGAACTGCCTTGGTTTGAATTAGGTCACGTTATCGAGCGTTTGCTGTAGTAGACACAGAATATGCCAATGCAAATATATGCATGTATGTGTGTACGTATGTTTTCTTTATATTAAGGCACAGCAGCGTCAGTTCAACTGCAAATTAAAGTGAGTATAAACTCTGCAAACTCTTTTATGCAAACGTAATTATAAACAAGTATATTTGCAATAACGGCAAGAATTATTTACTAGATAAAACAGAGCAAAATACCTTTTCCAAATACAAGAGAACAATAAATAATTAAGAGCACGCAAAAACACGACCGTCGCCAACGAAAGACAACTTGTTATATGGTTTTGAAAATCTCACACATAAGTTGGACGATTGGGTGGATTTTCGATTAAAATGATACAGCTATAAAAAGCTTATTAAAATTATCAATAATGTGTTTTGACCTAGTTTCCTGCCAAAAAATGTATCTGCCAGAGCACTTGGTGTTCTTTCAGGACTACAACAAAGCGAAGAAATGTCTAAACTGTAAGTGTAAAAGTGAAAAATATTAGCCTTTGTTTCAGAGAACATTATTTATAAAGGGGGAGGTTTTCGAGAAGCCAACTTTTAAAGTTCTACCCGTTAAATGAATCATTTACAAACGTAAGAAATTGGAAAAATTTATATAAATTGGTCAATTTTGTACATAATCCTGGTACTGACCAGGACTACAGTACAAATATTATTATGTTATATGTATATGCTCAACAATCAGTACCTGCTTTTTGAAGACATGATTTAATTCACGTAAAAATTTGTTTGACTGGAGAATGTTTTATGGCACGCCGTCAGCTAACCAAAAAATAAAAAATTTTCAAGATAACGTCAATTATCTTTACCAGACTTTTGTTTTAATTAAGACTAAAATTATATGCACTGTTGCCAGATCTTGGCTTAATACCTACATTCAAAGTGAAATTAAACAAGGAGACGATATTCACGACAAGTAAAAACGTTGTAAAGTTGACTATTACTTCAGTTACTTAAAAGTAATTTTAGCTCGTATGTATGCCCAGTTTAGTCGAGATATTGTGAAAATGTGTTTGAATTTGTTTGCGTCTGTCAATGTGATGTCCTAGAGTTCATACTAAAAATTAAGACACATGCTGAAAGACTGGATGATGTGAATCCTAAGTTCATCTAAATATTATTGTCTCAAATTTTGGGGCATATAACATAGATAATTTACTAAGCCTTAGCTACATCTGCCTATCCGGAGCAATGATAAATAGCAAAATTTATTCCAACTCCGAAAGCAAATGGTGATTTTAGACAGATATGCTTTAAGTTTTTTTACCCAATACTATTGAGCAATTCATCACTGCCCACATTAACAAATTTTTGCACAACATTCAACACATTTATGATGCTCGTTCTCCAAGGAAGGAGATGTGAAATACTCTGATACCAGTATTAAAACATGTGGTAAATAATTTGTTTGCAAAAGTTTGTAGTTTGGAGGCTGGTGCGCGTGTCCTTCAAACATTTTTTGGTGCATATGTAATTATACCTGCACCAGCTATATTCCCCTTAAATTTTGTGACTTGAGCAGAATCAAGGCAAGTTCGTTTTTCAAAGTGGGATAGCTGGGGTGGGCGTGGCCTTCAATTCTGGATGTAGATTTTTGGGGGATGTCACCAGCTATCCTGCTATAAAGCATGTGAAGCATATTTAAATGTAAAAGAATCACTTGTCTTGAAATGCATTGATCTGCCTGTACTATTATAAATTTCGGCAATTACCAAACAAGTTAAGGAAACCTCAAATACAGTTATGCATAGACACACACACATACCGAAAGTGTGTGGTAGATTCGTCAATAAAATTATTGGCTAACGTCATAAAATTAAAAATTCGAAAGAGTGTAAATGAAATTGCAAAACTAAAATATGACTGTCTTGGAAGTCTTATATTTTTATTCTCGATACCGAAGGTAAACTGTATATTAGTTTTGTGGCATGTCCGTCATGTTGCCTATCCGTCTGTCCATCTGTATGAACTAAACTTATTTCGACACCCGTAAAACAAGAGACTTTTGAAACTTTGCAAATATCTTTTTCGTGTATCTTCCAGAGTAGTGGAGCTAGAGCCTCCAAATTTGGTGGGAAGATAGCTGGTAACGGCCCCCAAAAATCTGCATCAAAGTTTTGGAGCCCCGCCTACCCATTCCGCCCCCAGCCCCCCCGCATTTTAAAGTCAAAAAAGGCTATATCTCCCACAGTTTTTGAGCTATAGCCACCAAATTTGGTGACAAGATAGGTGATGATGACCCCCCAAAAACTGCATCCAAAGTTTGGATGCCACGCCCACCAATACCGCACTAGCCACCCCCATCTGCCCCAACGCTTCGTCAAAAACGGGAATGCGTGTATCTTCCAGAGTAGTGGAGCTAGAGCCACCAAATTTGGTAGGAAGATAGCTGGCAACAACCCTAAAAGAATTGCATCAAAGTTTTGGAGCCACGCCCACCCATTCCGCCCCCAGCCCCCCCGCATTTTAAAGTCAAAAAAGCCTATATCTCCCACAGTTTTTTAGCTAGAGTCACCAAATTTGGTGCCAAGATAGGTGATGATGACCCCCCAAAAACTGCATCCAAAGTTTGGATGCCACGCCCACCAATACCGCACTAGCCACCCCCATCTGCCCCAACGCTTCGTCAAAAACGGGAATGCGTGTATCTTCCAGAGTAGTGGAGCTAGAGCCTCCAAATTTGGTGGGAAGATAGCTGGTAACGACCCCCCAAAATCTGCATCAAAGTTTTGGAGCCACGCCCACCCATTTCGCCCCCCCTTCCCCACTTTTTACAATTTTCGAGCTAGAGTCACCAAATTTGGTATGAACATAGCAATTGTTATTTCACACAGATCTGCATCAAAACTTTGGATGCCTCGCCCACAAATACCACCCATACCGCCCCCAGCCCCCCTTTCCCCACATTTAACAATTTTCGAGCTAGAGTCACCAAATTTGGTATGAATATAGCAATTGACATTTCACAAAGATCTGCAGTAAAAATTTGGATGCCACATTCACCCATACCGCCCCTAGCTCCTCTTTCCCCACCTTTTACAAACTTCGAGCTAGAGTCACTAAATTTGGTATGAAGGTAGCAATTGACATTTCGCAAAGATCTGCAGCAAAAATTTGGATGCCACACACAATCATACCGCCCCCAGCCCCCCTTTCAACAGCTCTTACAAACTTTCAGCTAGAGTCACTAAATTTGGAAGGAAGATAGTTGGTGGCATCCCTATCTGCATCGGAGAATCTTTAAGGCAGCGTACACCCTTGTCCCATCCGTACCCCTTTGCAATCAGGCCTCTTTTTACCTGTTTTAATACTGGTATCGAGTATGCCGCAGTCGGTTGCGTCCGACTGCAACGTTTCCACTTGTTAAATTTAAAAATGAAGTTGGGCCCCTTACAAAATGTAATAAAAGTCTTAAATAAAAACATTCTGTATTATTGGGATGAATAGTGTAAACTCTTCCCAAAGCTGAATCTCTTTTAACTCCAGGAAAATTTGGCACATCATGCTTGTTTCCTTCTTTGAAATTCTTTACTATTCCATGTAAAATACGATGGAACTTCACAATATAGAAGCGTTCTTGCAAAGTCATCACGTGTGCATAGCTAAAAGAAGGCTTGCATAGGGGTTTTGGGTGGCCACTTTCGTACATATTAATTTCATTACATTGGTCGTCAAGACTAAATGATGCTTGATCGCTGCCCTAGTTAACATATTTACAAATGTATTTAATAGACTTTGCAGAACTATAATGCTTAACATTTATGTGAGCTTCAAATGTTCTCAATAGTACACAGTTATAAGGCACTATCCAAATATTATATATGCAATTACCATTTATATTAATTGCATTACCACCATCTTCTATCGCTCTTCTACGATATAGAGGGTAACTATCTTTTCCACTCACAGTTTCTTTAAGTAATTGTCGAGGAAACCTTTTGGTACATTTTCCATTTTTCATGCATGGCGATTTATTATTAAATGCACCGCAAGGACCATGAATCGTATTTGACTTAACAATGTTAAATAACAAAGGATCCTAATCTGCGTTTGGTATTTCGGCACAGATAATTTTATCGATTTTATCTGGTCTTATTTTATTTTCTAACCAAAGTAGAATAGGTCTATGTGGTAAACCCCGCTTTTGCCATTCCACAGAGTACATGAAACATTGCACGCTTCCAAACAAAGAACCTTTTGTCAATAGTGACATTAAAGCTTTAACTCTTAAATGCAAAACTCGAGCTATAATATTGTGACGATCATGCGGTTTTTGACCCGGTAATAAAACACTTTTGATGTCATACCATTGTGGATTACATGTGAATTTTATGAAAAGATCGCCCATAATGGCGAACATACATAGGTCATAGAATCTTGAGTCTTTTCATGCATATATCGTGCAGAGATGTTAAAAGAAGATGGTAAAATTACCATCTGACCAAGTTGAGCTGCATCAAAATCTTGTTGGCCTATTGCATCTTGTAGATGTATATAGCTATCTGCTCTGAGTTTCGCTTGAATGTAGCGAATATAATTTAACCTTTCTGTTTCAATTTTAGCATACATATCAACCAAAAACTGACTAAAAAGGGAACGACACTAAATTAAATGATTTATCTCAGATTGACGAATCATTATTTTATAGCTATAAAAGCTTAACGTAGATATCGTGTTTTTTGGTTGCTCTTTTTTTAATAATGGATTCCATTGTGGTATATCCACTGAATAGCCATCTTCGACATAAGGAAATATCAAAGGTTACTGTAAGGCATCGTATGATCGATGCACCTCACTTATACGATGTAATTTAATATTCTGGCTTTCAATAATAATATCGCGCTTTTAAATTTGCTGACCAACAATAACTAAAGCTACTTCGCTTGATTGAGGTGCATTGTAAAGCCCCTAGTACCAGCGGGTGTTCGATCAGCATATATAATTAATTTATAGTCTTTAGTACTTGTTGGTATTTTATTGAGAGCCATTTTTAGATCTTTAACATAACGATTACGATGATGAAACATACATTGAAGATCCTTTACTACGCTTAAATCAACATTTGAAATATTTTTGCAACGTAGTTGAGCTTCCTTTTCATCATGACCAACAAAATAAATTTAAAGAAACTGCATTTCTTCATTTGCCAAAGGTTGGACACTACCAATCAGGTGATACACTTGTCCTTGGACATTAAAGGTTGACCAACTTTCATTTATAGTTTTTGTGCTTCCAAAAGAAGTCATTTGAAAGCAGCTGTTATACTTTCTTATACGATCAATGAAATGATCATGCTTGATCTCCAATTATTAAGCTTTTAAATGGATCGGGCAAACTTTCATTTTGTGAAAGATTAACTTTTCCTGCCTTGCAACAGATACCCAAAGGCTCATTTTTCCATTTCAAAGCATTACAATGTCTGCACATCAAATTCATACTACCAAGTTGAGTAATTTTATCTGACTTGTAAGCTATTTCAAAATCATTGTTTAAACCAAACATGGCTTTTACAGTCCATGCACGCAAACGCCTTTCTTGACGTGCATCAGGATTATTAGCCGGATGTCTTCTCACTGCAACTCTATG
The DNA here is from genome assembly GCA_030179655.1 of Scaptomyza flava. Taxonomy (NCBI): domain Eukaryota; kingdom Metazoa; phylum Arthropoda; class Insecta; order Diptera; family Drosophilidae; genus Scaptomyza; species Scaptomyza flava. The sequence goes on along the minus strand of JARNME010000188.1, from coordinate 1,150,233 downwards.
AGCTGAAGGACTATTAGCCTGATCTCTTCTCACTACAACTCTAATAACATCAGCATTATTAACACGATATCTTTTTGATGCTTCTATGCGCTTACCCCTATTGATATCACTTTTTTTTTCAAATGAACGTTTTTTTTTTTTTACCTTTTTTTCTGTTTTGCCGGTGAATCGACTACGTCTTTTAACAGGATTTTTAACATTTTCAGTTATACTGTATATATATATATATATGTATATATTTATAAATTTACTTGACGTATCAGAATCTTGAGTTAATACTTCCTCTAAAGGAATATAAACATCAAAATGTCCATTCATTAATGGACCGGTAAAACGCAATCTTTTTACAGGATGCGTATTATTTCCGAATGCTTGTAATAAATTTCCATTCTGAAAAACTTGAAAATTTACAGCATAAATTACTGCTGCTGCTTGAAGCTCACATGCAGTACCATAAGTATTTGAATTTGACATATCGCACTCTTATTGTTCAGAAGAGCTATAACACTCTCCATTTAAGTTGTTGCTGAAGCAAGCAAAAGTTTCCCAGTTGGTTACAACATGTTCAACAATATTTTGGCGTATGGTGCCACGGAAGCCTTGCCTACCAAATAAAAGGTAGGAAATAGATCTAAAAAGGCAGGCATCACCACCAATTATGGCAACAACTGAATGCGGCACCAAAACACTACTAATATCTAAAGTTTCAATAGACATATTTTAATTCGGCTGTGAATCAATTGACTTCACTGTAAAACGATTGTTACAACGTTACAGTGTCTATACGTACGTATAGAAATCAATAAAATTGAATATACGAACTTATATTAATTTAATAGAATATTCAGACTGCTAAGTTTTATTTGATTTTTAAATGCACTAAAGCAGCGTCTATATAACTATTATATAATATGCAAAATAGAAGACAACAATATAAAATGTTGCTTCAATTATTAAGTCCAAAATCGACTTATTAATTTTGTTTAAAAAAAAAACAACAAAACAAATTAACAACTTAATTTAAAGTAAGTATTATAAATAAATAAATACTGCAAAATAAGTCAAAAATTGACTTCACTGTACAACGTTACAGCGTCTATACGTAAGTATAGAATTCAATAAAATTGAATATACCAACTTATATTAATTTAATAGAATATTCAGACTGCTTAGTTTTATTTGATTTTTAAATACACTAAAAGAGCGTCTATATAACTATTATATAATATGCAAAATAGAAGACAACTATATATAATGTTGCTTCAATTATTAAGTCGAAAATCGACTTAATTTTCTTGTGTTTAAAAAACAACAAAATAAATTAAAATAAGCTGATCGTTATTTTAATATTTAAATAATAGCAATTAAATTTTATTATAACTTATCATAAAATACGTATTTTAAAGGAATGTATATATATATAATACGAAAATCAGAATAATGAAAAACTCACTGATTAAAATAGTAACTTTCGATGTTATTGTTATCTGTAATTTAAACAATATTAAAAAGTTCACTGAAACGAAGAGTAACTTTCTTTGTTCACATTAAATATGAACTAAAATGCATAACCAATTCTCTTACCATTGTATGCAAAAACATAATGTTGGAAAGAGCATTACAGTTATTCATCTAAGCAACAGACACCGAGCTCTAACATACAACGCTTGCACTTAAGAGCTAGGTTTGGTTGGTGCAAATTAAGCAATGCCAAAAATATGAAATTTGTAATAAAAAACAAAAACAAATTGCATTGCAAGATAAAATAAAAATAAATTCGAAGCAATGAAATTAGAAATAAAAAAGGAATGCAAAGAAGAGTTGCAAAGTCTGCAATATGAGTTGCAAACGCTAAAAATTTCAGAACATTAGAACAAAAAAATACTGTACATACAGTAACGAAAAGGTAATTGTCGTTCCATCAAAAGATAATCAGGCCTGTTCTACTTTTCGATTCCGAAAGAACTGCTCGGAATCGTTTCGATTCCGAGCGTTTTGCATTCCTACATTTCGATTCCGAGCACAAATGGATCGTTATGAAAACGAGTGACAATTAGAACTCGAAATGAAAACGATTGTGCTAATAAAGCAACTTATGTGTGTTTTTAAACCCTGTAACTATTTTTTACTTAATTTATATACTATTGGCAAGAACTTTGCATTGTCATTCGTAGGGCCTGCATATTATTTTTCATTTGTTTTTTTGTTTATAGTTGTACACTTAAAATTTACGTGCGGTGGCAAAGCCAAAGCGATTGGAATCAGTCTTATACAAAATAAAGAGTTGTCATGTTCAACCAAAGAATTATATATGTTTTTAATTGTTGTTATTTACACAAGATTTTTGTTAAAATGACTATAAAAACTTGATTTCTATATAAGAGACAAGTTTAGCTTAAGCAAAAACGAGTAATTACACTAATATAAGTAAACTAAAAATATCTGTGCTGTGTAAGGGCAGCCCTAATACTCGATAGCTATCGAGTATTTATGAGCTATCGTTGCGGTAAACAGCTGATCTCAATCATATATTCAAAATGTAAGTAAGCGAATAATTATTTGTGAACATTTAATTAGAAATTTTGCGTTTTTAGGGGCAAAAAACGAAACACAGACCAAGAAAATTTACTTTTGAGCTTCATGAGGGAAAACCCGGACATTGCAAAAGGTTTCACCAAAGGGGATAAGGTGGAAATTGGTGCAAAGTTGGAAGAACTTGCAATTCAGTTGAATGCATGTGGGCCTCCTTGCAAAAATGCAAGTGACTGGAAAAAGGTATGTTTTGTTTGAACATAAGTTGTGTTTTTTTATTAACAAATTGTATTTAAAATAAAGAGCTGGATTGACTGGAAGGCAAGCATTAAAAAGAAGTTGGCGGAGAACCGTCGTGAGACTGTTGCAACAGGCGGCGGTCCATTCGTTCAAAATGTTTTAACGCCTGTTGAGGATGAGATTGCCGTTTTATCCTGCTTGTACAAAGCCGTAGACGGAATAGAGGGCGCCAAACTTTTCGGACATGTTGCTTCTACAAGCAAAAAAAAAAATGAAGAGGAAGTTGACAACAGAGAAAGCGACTCACCTCTTAAAAAAAAACATAAAGTGGATAAAGAGGATGTTGAAAGTTTGTGTGCAACACAAAACAAGATTTTAAATAGAATTGCCGATAGTCTGGAAAAAATGAATTTAAAAGGAGGCAACTGACAATGCATTAAAGTCGATGAGCCGATTGCTTTTCATTATCTTGGCACATATTGTTTCCAGTAGCATTTTAAATGTTTCTTTATTTACCCGGAACGACTCCTGAAATCTATAAATTTTAAATAAAATATGTTTACCTTGAATAAATGACTAACTTACTTAGAGTCCAACATTTCCATAACGTTGGTGCTCTCTTGGGATCGCAGCAGACGATTAATGCGTCTAGCGTTTAATTTAGCCAAACGTTTTCTTTCTCTTGCTGCTAATAATATTGCTGCCGGCATTGTAAATAGCTATTTAAATGAACAACTGTTCTTATTTTTTTGCTTGATTTACGCAATCAGCTGTTTGTATCGATAAAAAATTGGTATCGAAATTCGATTCCGTTTCGACTCGGAAACTAGAACAGGCCTGAATAGCATCTTTGTCTTTATGAAAACCTACATTCTGAAAATTTAGAAGTAAAAATGCAGCAGTTTAGATTCAAAGATTCAACGTTATAAGAAATTTTCTATGTATGTTGTTGTTGCGGGACGTTTCAACTTTGAAACGTGAAACGATGAAACGAGCTGTTGAACACCCTAATAAGTATTTTATATTATTTTTTTTATCTAATTATCTGTAATTTTAAGAGCTTGCAACTCATATTGCAAGTTTTTAATGTCTACCTTACATTCATTTTTTATTTCTAATATTATAGCTTCTAAATTATTTGTATAGTGCAATTCCAGTTCTTTTTGTTTTGTTTTTTTTAACATGTTTTTTAAACATTTATTTAATTTGCCAACTTGGCCCTACAGTTTTTTTACATTTTGTCGCAGCTTCAAATTCATTTTTTGTTGTTGTTGCTGACGATGCTTTTGTTATTGTTGTGGCTGCTGCCGCTGGTGAGGCAGAAACTGCTGCGGCTGAAACGGCTATTGTAGCTGGTTGCTGTTGTAGCTGAAATTGTTGCTGCTGTGTCTGCAGCGGATGCATATAATACCCTGATTCCATTAGGCTGCATCTTTCATTAACAGCGAGTGGAAGATGTAGGTGATTCCACTATAAATCACTATAAAATCCAATTGCATAGTTGCATCTTGATTTAACAGGGTCCGTTAAAAAACAGCAGACAGCTGTTTGTGTATTATACGTTTATATTTAATTGGAAGCAAATGTCAGCTCGATCACAAATAAAATTAGTGAAGCCAAAAAAGTAAAAATTATTGCTTTAATTTTTGCGCAAAATGCAAACATGGTTTAACGAATATCCCAGTTTGCTTGGACATGCACTTGATGACAAGCTGTTTTACTCACATTGGCACTGTTTAAACCAAGTATCGATTACAAATTTCATACTATCGACTATGTTTAAGCTCTGTTCAGTGCTCTGTCATGTTAACTTCTAACATTCCCAGTTGGTCGGTTTCGAACCAACTGGGAATGCAGCCGACCAACGGGGAAAATTTGAATAAGATTCCCATGGTACAAATGGGATTCTAATACAAAAAGATGCGGCATCTTCGAATACCAATAACATACTTGCATCTTGTTCTAGTGGAATCGGGGTATAAAACTGGTAATGCTGCAGTGGGGCCACCACAGGCAAAGCACCCCAATAGTTCTGGCCGTTCATATTGCTATCACTTTTAGAAATGAAATGATGCAATACGCAAATGGCACATTAAAAAGAAATTGTAAAATTCCCTTAGAGCTGAAAGAGTTATAGTTATTAATGTGAATTGATCTCATCTACAGAACAATATCACATTTTCATGCTCTTAAGCCAATGGCATTGCTCTTAGTCCTCCTTTGTTGTTGCAATTGCCCCGAAACATAGAAAACCAATTTCCTGCGTGCATACAACGACTTACGATAAGCCGAATGACAAAAACAGCAACAACAAATTTTTTGCATTCACAGTTATTTTTATACCCTGAGTAGAAAAGGGTATTATGATTTTCACGAAAAGTATGTAACAGGCAGAAAGAAGCATCTCCGACCCCATAAATCAGCTTCAACAGCCGAGTAAACATAGCCATTTCTGTCTGTCTGTTTGCCTGTTCATTCGTATGTATGAACGCGTCGATCTCAAAGACTATAAGACCTAGAGACTTCAAAATTGGAACATAACCTCTGCTAAGCCATAGGCGGATAAAGTTTATTTCAAACTATCGATAACTAATCTGGTTTCCGATGTAAATATGGGATCGATAACGAAAAAATCTCGAATTTAGAAAATGTAAAAATAGGAGTTAAAACTATGGATAATTTTATAAATTCTGTGAAAATGAATAATCCAAATCGGTTGAGAAACACAGGAGATATTTTATAATAAAATGAAGTCAAGAAAAACTACCTTCTGCAAGTCATTTTAATACACGGGTTCAGGGTATCTTTTAGTCGGGATTTCTCAACTAATGCCTTCTTACTTGTTTTCAGATTCGCTCATACTCGTGTTGTGCTGACAGTCGGCAATTCAACACCTGCATCATGAATTGAGCGCTGTTGGTCCCAAACCCAAAGAGGCAGCTTAAAACTTGAACACGCTCGCACTTCGCTCTTCATGTTCGGCGCTAGATGACAAATTATTTTTAAATCTCGCTCCGATCATGCGCCTTCGTTGTTGGCTATTTCGGCTAACTCTCTTATGTATGCGCGTGCTCTGCAAGTCAAACAAAGAGCGTAGTATCGCTACCTTCTTCACACGAAGAAGAATCAATGCAAACATATCTAAGAGGCTGCAGTTAAGTGAATTGTATATTGCCTTTAGCTTTAATTTAGTGTGTGTGCGGAGGAGCTAGGGTTATTAAACTTTATGATTGACATGCAAAGCGCGCACATAAAAAAGAGAGTGAACGTAAATGAGCAACAACAAAGGAGCATGATCGGAGCGAGATTTCAAATTATCTGATTATCATAAGAGCAACACACGCGCTTATGTGAACGCCCTTTGCTTATTCGAAATCGTATATCAATAATATATCAATAATGTTAATGTGTTACGTTTTGTCTAAGTTATATAAGCAGCAAGTAGGCGAATCCACCCCCATAACATATTCTGGTGTGGGAAATTTTTCTAGACGCAACAAGTTTTGTTATGTTGTTGTTGTTTTTAAAAATCAATGACACCAACAAAAAGCAGAAGTGTGGGCCCAACAACAACACGTACAACAACAACAAACGCTACTTGGGTCGTAAATCAATTGTCAAAGGCACACAAATTTGGAAAAAAAATGTGCACTGTGCGAAGTGATACATGTACATAAAATTATGAAAATTATTTTCAAGCGCATTGTTCACTTAATTGTGTTGGCACTTATTCATTAAGAATCGGAAATCCGTTTCTTTTTTGCAAGTGTAAGAATTTTTTTTATGACTTTGCTTGTGCGACGCAAAGGCGTCACTGCGCATTTGTTTTGTTTTTGTATTCTCGCTCGCGATCAATCCCTCAGCTTGTGCGACAATCAGGGTACTTGTTGTAATTGTAATTTGTTTTTTAAAATGGGTAAAAAGTGCTCCAAATCGTATGGGAGGTACTTGAAGGAGTTGTCCATATAAAAATTACTTTCTTAGTGCTCACTTACTACCTGCATGGAAAATTGTGTGAAAATTTCAGCCTTCTAGCTCTTTTCGTTTAGGCTGTGGCTCTTTCATTATCATCAGGACAAACTCTTTTATATATACTTACATATGTATAAGTTAACACGATCACCCGGCAACAAGTAAATTGCCAAACCGACCGTGCTTAGTTGGCGCAATACAAGTGCAAGGTCAGCACCAACAGCCAGCGGACATTGCCCAACGGCTAGAGTCAGCGACAACGCCTTGCGACATATCAGCGACCACCCGACACTCGACACGAGGCGCTGGATCAGCATTCTTAGGGACAGGGCTAGCGTTATAAATAAGCAAAGAATGTACTTAGTTTTTAGTTGAGCTTGGATAATAAATCGCGCCGGTCGTCACCGCGCATTAAACCATAAAAAGTTTTCTCATCTTTAACCACCAAATTGGTTAATTTATATCTGTCATTGCTTGTCTTATATCCATATGTCTTTACATTTTATATTCGTTCTTATGTTTAAATGTATGTAATTCTGTGTTTCTATGTTTATTATAAATGTGGCGGAGGCCTGCGCTGGGCCTACCTCACAATGTTGCGAGCGTACATTGGTAACGCGCTGATGGATACGGTTTTTAAGTTCCTTGTAGACATGGCAGCCTCTGTAGTTGGCTGTGTGCTTGCCTTCGCAGTTTTTTTTGCTAGAGTCTTATTTTCTTGCTGGGCAACTTGCGGAGTTATGCAGTTCCCCACAGTATACGCATACCGAGCGCAGTGTACAGTAGTTCATACATTGTACCGGACCGTTATAATTCTTGTTTTTTCGTTTAGATGCTTTATCAGAACTCTGTAATTATCTTCCGACTTTGTCTGGACTTTTATTTCGTCGCAGCAGTCGTTGTGCTTGTTGAACGGGAAGTAGGTATCGGTGCAGTTGTGGTTGTAGTCGCTGTTGCCGTACCTAGAGAGGGCGCAGCACTTGCAGTCGTTGCTAAGAGAGACGGGGAGCACGAAAACTTTCGGCCGCGTGCTGTGTGCAAATCTTCATTTGTCGGGTTGAAAAATTTGTTATTGCCTTTTGTTTTGTATGTTATTATTTGTTAAAAGTCAATTATGATGTTTAATTGCAGATTTTTAAGAAGCAATTTGTGCAGATACATTGCACTTAGCGTCTTTTCGCATAAAATACATATTTTATTAGCTTCTATATCACTGCACTTTTGCGTTTGGGAATTAATTAACCGGACCACGATAAGAAAACACGTCTGCATTCGACGACAGTTCCCGACTTGTGCATCTTTGAGATCGATTTTATCAAATTTGCTTTGGGTAATCGTGCAAATATGACATCAATGTTTGGCAGTGGATATGCATCCTTCCTCGTGCACTCGTTTACTTTTCTTGCGTTTAAGCATAATCTGACTTTGCCTGGTTTTATTACCAGCCTCATGGGTGAACTCCATGAGCTATTTGATTTTTCGATCACCCCTAAATCAATCATACGGTCAACCTCAACATGCATAAGTTTTTCAACGGCCGGTGATACTGTGTAAACTATTTGTTTAACTGGTTTCGCATTTCACACATCAATTTCGTGTTCGATGAGAGAAGTACGACTTAGTCCTTGGCTTTCGAAACTTGTAAATAGTGATAACACTGTATTTAACTGGTTTCGTTGTAAGTCTGTTAATGAATATTTAGCATATTGTGTACTTTCCATAGTAGCCTCATTACTTACATAATCGATTGTCGCAATAATTCCTGGGGTCAACCGAAACTTTCTCCAAAAATCCACTCCCAATGTGACTCATTTATTTATAGATGGAATTACAAAGAACTTAATGGGTTTGACTAGATCCTCAAAGTAACCTCCGTACAGACGAATCCTATGACTGGATGTGTGCTAATATGCAAGGTTCAAAACTCTAAATACGTGTGTTATAATATGTGTGTTTTTTGGGTACAGCATCGCGCTCCGAGTTGGCTTGCTTTATATAAAAGGCACAAATCAATTAAATTAATTGCATGCGGGGTATTGTCAATTGAGTAGCTGGTAATGAAAGGGCTATTTCGGCTGAAAGTCATTAACATACATTCAGAACAAATTTAGAAATAAATGAAGTCAAGTTGTATATAGTTTTTATATATTTAGGTGCTCGCTTATATTACAAAGAGCTACTTCCCGATCACTTTTTATATTATAATGTTCCGGTTGCGGCAATGAACTGTCTAGCACTTCTCAAGCATCTGATATAACTGAGTTGTGCCTGTTTAAAAAATTATGGAGAATGCATGCCATAACAGTTTTCGCGGGGAAGTGATGTTTTTATAAAATTATATTGCTCCTTAATTACAATTAAAACAGCAGACAATGTATGTATGTCAATATAGCTGAAAATGATGCACTTCAAATTCGCTATAATAGATTTCGCTCCATGTTTAATTCGTAATTATAGCTATAACAAACCACAGCAAAACAAAACAAACCGAACAGCTGATTAACGGAGGTTCCGTTACAGAGCAATTGAAACAGCTTTCGTAACTGACTGTCAAAATTTACGGAAATAGTGGAAATAGGCTATAAGTTGCAAAAATCACGGCTTCCACCGTAAAGACGAATTTACTTATAGTCAGAACTATCGATAGCTTATTTCCCGAGAGTTTATATGATTTTTTAAATTTTTTATCTTATGAAAACCATTGGCTGCGTTCACCAGGAAGTTTTGCTCCACGATAATGGATCAGAGAAGTGATACTTATCGGAGCGTTCTGGCGAACGCTATGCTCCATATTTGGGCATTAAGTGCCATTTGGAAACGTTGCCAACATATTCAACTCTTACAGCTGATTATTGTTTGCGAGTAGAGCAGGCTTTTGTTCGCCTTTTTTTTTTGTATTAAATAACATATCCGCTACGGCCTGTAGTACTGAAATTAGTTATTTAACATATTTTTATAGGATTCTTTTACTGTGTTGCTTACAATTACCCCGCTCCACTCAGCTTTTTTTTTTTTTTATCGAATTTCGATAAATGTAGCGCAGATGTCAGTAATGTAGCGTACTTTTTTCCGCTCCATGCGCTACATTTACGCTACTGGAGCAAAACTTCCTGGTGAAAACATTGGTGATACATATTCAGTAAAATTATTTTTTGTTTAAGCAAAAACATTTCAGTAATTTTTTGTTATCTTTTTTAATAAAGATATCATTATTGCAACTTAACGATGAGAATTTCTTCACTGTTTTTCTTGTCATTGGCTCAGAGCATACTGCGGTAATATATAAACCAACAAATTTTCAACTTTTCGGAACACACTTTTAATTATTTGACAAGTATATGTCTCTAGGGCTGGGTTATATTACCTGCACTGCATGGCGTGCAGTATTGGAAAAGTCGGTACAATTGTGCATTTTTCTGACTTTTTCATAAATATGGAACATTGTCGCGGTGATGTCAGAAACTACAACGCAAGTTAATGAAGTAAACCGAAATAACAGCTGCTGGCGACAAAGCTTTTTGACGTCGCTGCGACAACATCTGCACGAACATATTAATAGTTTTGGTGCAAAATCATAATTTAAATTGCAACAAAAACAATAAAACATACATAGTTTAAAAAACTTGCTCGCAAATTTCCTGTACACCTATCCCTCGAATTTCACGGATTTACACGGTTTCGCTTTAACACGGTTTTCAAATCGCAATAAAAAATTTTTGTTTTCTTATTCTGATAGTTTTAATTGTGTAAGTTTGCAAAACTGTTGGTAAATATTTATTCCATTCACAAAAGGCCATTAACATTAGAGTTGTTTTTAAACGTGCATGATATTATGCAAAACATATGGTAAATATTTATTCTATTCGCAACAGGCCATTCAATAATTCTAATAACACGTGAAAAAAATTGTTTATTAATTTTAAAATTACATAATTCATAACAGTGCTTTATTTTTAATACAGCCCTATAATGTCAACAAAAAGCAAACCAATGAAAAAGAGAACAATCAGTTTCGAGAAGAAAATTGAAGTTTTCGACTAACTAAAATCAAGGCTCAATATCCGTAGCAAAAGAACATGGAATGAATGAAGCAACTTTTAGGACAATAAAGCGATTGGAAGATTCTATTCGGAAAAGTCGAGATAAGGGAACTACTGCAAAATTTTCCACATGTCATCAAGATGAATTAAAAGAAGCAGTAGAAAAAGCTCTAGTAATTTGGATAGATGACAATAGAAAACAAGTGGAAAAGTTGCAGTCGGACGCAACCGACGGCGGTATACTCGTTACCGGTTTTAAAACCGGTAAAAAGAAGCCTTATTGCAAAGCGGTACGGATGCGGCAGGGGTGTACGCTGCCTTAAAGATTCTCCGATGCAGATGCGGATTTCACCAGCTGTCTTCCTTCCAAATTTGGTGGCTCTAGCTCAAAGTTTATAAAAGGTTGGGAAAGGGGGCTGGGGGCGGTATGGGTGGGCATGGCATTCAAATTCTTGATGCAGATCTTTGTGAAATGTCAATTGCTATCTTCATACCAAATTTGGTGATTCTAGCTCAAAGTTTGTAAAAGTTGCGGAAAGGGGGGTGGAATGGGTGGGCGTGGCTCCAAAACTTTGATGCAGATTTTTGGGGATCGTTGCCAGCTATCTTCCTACAAAATTTGGTGGCTCTAGCTCCACAACTCTGGAAGATACACGCATTCCCGTTTTTGACGAAGCGTTGGGGCGGATGGGGGCGGCTAGGGCAGTATTGGTGGGCGTGGCATCCAAACTATTGATGCAGATTTTGGGGGGTCATCATCACCTATCTTGGCACCAAATTTGGTGGCTATAGCTCAAAATCTGTGGGAGATATATGTAGGCTTTTCTGATTTCAAAATGAAGTGGGGCTGGGGCGGAATGGGTGGGCGTGGCTCCAAAACTATGATGCAGTTCTTTGGGGGTTGCTAGTAGCTATCTGCTCATCAAGTTTGGTAGATCCAGCTGTAAGGATGTGCGAAATGGTTTTGAATTATCGAATGTATCGATTTGCGAGCCCCCCAGTTATCGTTGATCCCCAATTTTGACACTTTAATTTACTATATAGATAAAGAGAATTGAAAAGTTTCAAGTATCTAGCTAGTAGGGTGTGGAAAAAAGTTGCGTTCATACAGACGGACAGATACCATGACGGACATTGCACAAAACCAATATACTCTTTACCTTCGGTAACAAGCATTAAAACTAAAAAATACGCTTATTAAAAGCATTGAATTAAAAATTTTAAAAATAATTTTTTAAAATAAGCTTAAAACAATAATGATCAAAAAATCCTTGTATTATTGTGAAAAAAGCGTGAGCGCTTTGTGATATATTTATCGAACATCGACCGCCAGACGCTTTTTTCACAATTAAACCTGAACTTTTCGATCTTAATTTTTTTAAGCTTATTTTTATTTAAAATTTTTAGTTCAATGTTTTTAACATGTAAATCAAAAAAATTTTTGAAGACATGGTTTTATACGCTTTCTTGCATACATATGTAACCTTTAGTTTAATAAAGTTTAAAAAAAAAACATAAAAAAAGGAAAATTTCGTAAATCGAACCCACGATCTTTGGCCTGTGAAGTGGCAGTCTTCTCTCTATACCACCAAAGCTCGTCGATTTTACCAGTCAAAATAGTAACTTAATCAAAAGGGAAAACAGGTTTTCGTGGTTTTGGCATGGTGTTAAATATTTTATCGTGCCAAAAACTTTAAAAACATGTATTGTCATCTGAAACACATATTTGGTGAAAATTTCAGAGCTCTAGCTAGTCGGGAACTTGGTGAAAATTTGATTACAAGAATCCAGTACAAACAAGCAAACAAACAGACAGACAGACAAGTCAAGTTAAATAAAAGCATGTAAAAAGCGAATTTTTTTTTAGTTTTCTTAAGCCATATTTATTTTTTACTTTTTATACGCTTTCTTGCATACATTTGTAATCGATTTTTTACCATCACCACAATATGAATTGAAAATATTTTATTGGGATAGTTTTAAAAAGTTTGTATAATAAAAAAAAATAAACATTAAAAACTTTAAACAAAAAAAAGAAATAGACATAAAAAATAAGTATATTTCGGTCGGAGGCGGAGCTCGAACCCACGACTTTAGGAATGTGAAGCGGCAGTCTTCCCTCCATGCCACCAGAGCTTGTCAATTTTACCGGTCAAGTTAGTAAGTTAAGCAAAAGAGAAAACTGTTTTACTTGATTTTTACATGATATTACGTATTTTATCGTGCCAAAAACTTATAAAACATGTTTTGTCATCTGAAACACATCTTTGATGAAAATTTCAGAGCTCTAGCTAGTAGGGAGCTTGGCGCAAATTTGATTACAAGAATCCGGTACAAAAAGACAAGTCAAGTTAAATAAAAACATGTAAAAAACTAAATCTGACAAAAGGCTAAAATCATCCATATGCCCTTACTGGGATTTGAACCCGGACCTCCCGGGTAAACAAAACAAATTTTGAAGTGATAATTTTTTCAAATAATTTTGGAAAAGCGGACAATCTTGCAATGCCCCTATAATTTTCAATATTTTAATAAGGTAAATATGTTTATAGGAAATGCAGGAGAGTAAGTTGGTTGGAAAAAATGAGCAAAAATATTAGCGGATTCGCTATGATTGCTAGATTTATCCATCCCTGGCATGAAAGACGGCAAAGTGGAAGATTTACGTTTAGAATTGACAAAATTATAAAATTGTTTAGGATTTAGCGTGAATTGCGGTTTGGCAATATGGCAAATATGGCAATTCTCATAGCACTGAGAATTCAGGAGAAGAAAGTAGAAAGTAGAGTAAGGGACACGTTCGTCCAATATAGAATTTAAGGTGCTATAAACAGATTTTGGGGCAATATTTATATCAACCGAATCATATATAAAAAACCAATTAGTTGCCAGAATACGTTGATATAACAAAGAGTAATTTCCTTTGCGAAAGCAACGGCGAGGCAGGTTATGCATTGGAGAGTAGGCATAACAGGATCGCAAACAGACAATGTAACTTTTAAGATACGATGATATGCATTCTCAGGGACAGAGAGAGGGAATAGGGGATAGAGACATTGGCGATACAGTGGTTGTTGGGGGGATGGTTGGTAAATTAAAGTCACCCAGAACGATAAAAATATCATTGTCACGGATATGAGTAGAAACTTCTTTAATACAAGTTAGGTGTTGAATATAAACTTGAATGTCAGAAGAAGGAGGGTAAAAAACAAGTTATATAAACACCATGTGAAGGGAGAGTTACTTTAACAGAGATAATCTCAGCATCATTAACGGAAGTAAAATAGAACGGTTCCGACTGGAGAGTAGCTTTAACAGCAATTAATACCCCACCACCTCGGCGAGTCGGACCGACCGATCAGTCGGTCCATCAGAGTGGGTAGCTTGCCCTAAACCTTACCAAATCTGTGTGTTGCTGCCTGAGCAGCCTTTCGGCACATCGTGGATGGCCACCAGCCACTTACCCCGATTTGTATGTTAGGGTGTACATATGTGTGTATAGGTGTGTGAGGGGATGGACAGATGAGTGTGTGGGTGTGAGCAAGCGAGTGCGTAAGCGTGTAAGTAATACTCACTGAGTATGCGTGCAGGCGTAGATGTGCGTGCGTATGTATGGTGCTTATGTATGGTGCGTATGTGCGGCCGGGTGCGCGAACAACTGGTGCGGGTGTGGGTGTCGATGGGTGTGTGGGTGCGTGGGTTGCTGCCGTTGATGTTTTCGTTTGGCGTGGCTGTTGCTGCCACTAGTAGTTGCTTGCCGTTGTTGTTGTTGCTTTGGCAGCGTGCGGTGGTGGCTTTGTTGTTGTTGTATTTTTCGTAGCCGCTGATCGCTGTTGTTGCGGTTGCCGCAAACGCTGATCGCTGTTTTTGTAGTTGCCTTGGCTGTTGAGCGCTGTTGCCGCAGTCGCTGATCACTGTTGTTGAAGTTGCCGTGGCTGTTGAGCGCTGTTGTCGTAGTTTTCGCAGCTGCCGTTTGCGTGTCATGTTAATCCTTGTCGTTGCCGTTGATGTCATTCGTAGTTGCTTTGCCGTTGTGGTTGTTGATGTCGCTGCCAATGTTCGCCGTTGTTATGCGTAAGGGTGGGTTTTTGGTGATTTTGTGCCGACGTATTTATGGCAGCCCGCCTCCGTTGCTTATGGTTTTTGATGCGGTTACTGTCCCTCGCATTGGTTTGCCGATTTAGTTGTTGTTGCTCCTGTGGGTGTTTTGTGCCTGCTGCCGTGACTGATGCTGGCTGCTAGTCATTGCTGCTGCTGTTCGCCGCTGTAGTTTTTGCCGGTTGTGTCACTGTTGTTGTCGTTTTGTCGACAGATTTTTCAAAATCATCTCAAATCGCCGACAAGTGCAAAGTAAATCTTCATCTTCCTTATGTTTGTGCACGTTCAAACGGCACGTTATACAAAATACTCACATACAAAAATACTAACATAATACATTCGTGGTATGTTTTTGCTCCACAAATATGAAACAATCAACTAGATTAATGCTATGTTTACACTACAGTGAGTTTGCTATCGATATCGTCATCGACGCAAAAACTCAGAATTGGTGTTTACATTGGCTCAAAAGTGAGTTATTGCGTTAAGCGTCAACAGCTGTGTTTTGCTTCGAGTTTGTAAAAGTCAAAAAATTTAATTCAACAAATTTAATAAGCAATGGATAATAAGAAATTATGCATGATTTTATCTGCGATGGAGCAAAACAATGCTTTGATGATGAGAGCAAAGAATATGGCAGGGGCCTCTTCGGCAACTTGAAGCTCAAAATGCACACCAAAATGATCAGCCAGAATTTGAGGTTTGGCTTGGCAATACGAATTAAAGTGCTGAAACAATTAGGCAAGCCCTAGCTATAAATTTCCTCAGCAATAATTCCATTTAGATAAATAAATTCAATTCATAAAAAAAGGTCATTTATTTTTATCTGTTATTGGCCCTCATTATTTCTATCATTTCTTTTTGAAAATTTTCAGCTCGTTCTGCCATACGCTCCATGACCGCCAACTTGCGCTCCTCTATTTCAATGAGCTTGTCAATTTTGTCCACCCGTCGTCGCTTGAGAAGGCGTCTTTGTTATTGAGGTGTCCGTGAGTTTTTGCGTGCTCCACGAAATCCGTCAATATTTTCTTGCCATAATTCAATTAATGTATGTGTTGCAGCAGTTGACCACACAAATCTCCTATCCGAGCCTATAATTTGGTTGTAATGAGTTCAAAATATATTATAGGAGTAATTACAGCACTGACTTACCATTTTTTTGAGACATAATTAAATAATTTGATAATTTATATATTTTAGTTGTGTACTTGTATGTGTTGTTTACATTAGTACCAGTGGTGACAGTTCAAAAATATAACCGATTATATACTTAAATGGGCAGCACTTTTGAGTAAACCGAATGTATATCGAGTAAAAGCAACTGCATCCAAACATAACTCAACTTTTTGTCACCACTACTTTTTGTATGGGAAAAAAGCTGCTTGTTGCCCTTAACGCACTAACTCAAATAAGCAGTGCCAGTGTAAACACCATATAAAAATGTGTAGTAGTTTTGCTGCCTCACAACTGAATAGTAAAACATAATGTAAAATGCAAAGCTTATTAAAAATTTGACACCATTGCACTGTTGGTTTTTTTTGGCATCAACTTAAAATTGAAAGATCGGTTTTTTTTAATTTTATGATTCGACCACGCCTACATCATCTCCCCAAACATGGTATATAAAATTATTTGGAATGTTCAAAATTAATATGTTTATCGATAGATTTGATCTGTTTTGTGCATTTGTACTTTTTCTTTTCATTTTACTCAGATCATGATGAAATAAGTATAAGGCAGCCGACGCTAGCCCGATTAAAGGCCTTGGCTTCAGCGCGTTCGTGCTTCTTGAAGAGAAAGGTTATGTGCGGACGATTTTTTTCTGAGCATTTAACACTTAAGCACACACAAAAAAATGAGTTGCTTTAAAAACATTTTATTTTAAAATTAAAATATATTTTACAATTAAGAACTTAAACAAAAAACTTTGCATACAAAACCAAAAACAAAGACTATTATCTGATTCAAAATTATTGAAAATTAAACTATAAAAATAAACTTCCATTCTTTGTATTATAAGATACACCACGGACCAGTCAAGGGTTAATCAACATACTCTACAGTCGTTTCGTTTACACTAATTGTTAAGTGTGCGTTTCACTCGCACTTACTGCTAGCATACGCTAAGGCTGTGCTTTTGCCGACGAGACCACCTTATAGTTATTTCATCATGACTCAGATCCTCGCTTGATCCTGCTGATTTCAAAACAGCAGCCATGTCTTTATCTGATAATTTTGTAGCTGAAACTCTAGCAGCATGAACTAGCAAAGGCAACTTAACTTCTTAACTTCTGAAAGCTCTGTCGCCAACTTTCGTTTTTGCCGGAGCTAGCGTTCTCATAGTCCACTTTTGGACGAGCACCTCTACTTATCGATCTACAATTTACTTCGATGTCAATTATGTATTATCTTTTAAGCAAGCCATTCAAAATGCTTATTTTGAAATCTTTGAATTTGTCGCTCGCAAATTTGCCATTTCCTTTCAAAATATTTGACAAATTCGCGCAGTTTTTCATTTACTTGTGTTTCGACCCTTTTACTAAGGTTGTTTTCCCCAATTTTTTGCATTATATGATGTATGACAGCGGCCTCTGAGCGTTTGTGGCTGACAAAAATGTCTACCAGCTCTGCTTGTTCAAATACATATCCCTCTGGAAAATTAAGATTTTTTCGCGAAAAAGCAAATTAAAGCAGACAAACGAAGTTGCATATTATTCTGGATAAAATAAAACAAGTTTCACAAGGACAAAAACACATAGAATTGACGAATATGTTATTTAACTCTTGTTTTACATACCTGAACTATGACTTTCCATCATTTAAAGTTTAATTTTTTTATTTTATGTGGCCAACGTGAGCAATTAAACTTTAGCAATGTGTTAAGGTGAGCTGTACACAAAGCTACCACGTGCGTAATCAGCTGACTTTGACAGTACAGTGGACCCTCGGTTAACGTACACCCCGCATTACGCACATTTTGTATACCGAACACTTCGCTGTCTGACAAATGTTAGCGTTAACGCCTTGTGTGTGGTGTTAGATGACCGTCGCGACTGTCAACATAGTTCCGACACATCCGCCGCGCTCATGACTCTTGTGATTGCTCCGACTGGTGGTGGGTTCGATTACGACACTGTCTTTGACTTCGTCGATAAAGTTCAGGTATTCTTTACTAAATTTGTGGATGTAAGGAAGGCTGGGTATCGTGTTATGGCCGCTGATATTTAATAGTAGGGATGCTACCACTCTGGACGCTCTTGCGGTTCATGTATCAAGTGCCGTTGATTGTGGCGTTCTAGCTTAACGCGAAAAGATTCGTTCCGCATCGTTATTAAATAGTAGAATTAATTACTAAAGTCTTCCTTAATGCCACATACTTTCATTATATCTGTAAAAGAAGTCCCTCTGACCCTCATTGAGAATCTACATATGATGAGTGGTCTATGATAACTAAATTTTTTATGACTAGAGCAGAGATGAGCGCGTCGCGACGTTCCTATGCACACGAGGTAGCGTGCCTCGCATACTTCATATAAATTACAAAGAAGAATATAACAATGTGCAAGTCCATACGTTGTTATTGTAAATGTATTTTTGAACCCTGGATGCCCACGAAAAATGCTTGTGGGCCTGGCTGGCACCAAATTTAGAAAAAATAACGGATTTTTACCGTTTTCATACTCTAAACCTATGAAATGTGTAAAAAGGGTATAAAGGTTTTATTCAAAAATATGTAATAAGCAGAAAGAAGCGTTTCCAACCCAATAAAGCATATATATTCTGGATCAGAATCAACAGCCGGTTAGATAAAGCTATGTTCGTCTGTCTGTCCGTCTGTATGAACGCGTGGATCTCAGAGACTACAAGAGCTAGAGATTTTGTTATAAGTTCTCCTATACCATAAGCAGATCAGGTTTGCTTCAAATTATCGATAACTATTCTGGTTTCCGATATACACATGGAATCGATAACAAAAAATTTTGAATTTGGAAAATGTAAAAATTAGGGTTGAAATAATGGGTAATGATAGAACTTTTCTGAAAATTTCATCCAAATCGGTAGAAACACCGGAGATATCGAATTTAATCGATTGAAGTTAAGTCAGTATACCAAAGTCTTATATAAATTTAATATATTTCTTGCAACTGGATTCAGGGTATCTTCTAGTCGGGCCATCCCGACTAGAGCCTTCTTACTTGTTTTGGTATGACTTGTTAACATTGAAACAGATGAACAAACGGACTGGCGGGCATGGCTATTCTAAGCCAGCTCTTGATCCTTATCAAGAATAAATACATATACTTTATGGGATCATATGCTTCATGACAAGAATTGAATTAAAAAACAATAGCAATGACTTTTATGAGATAATTCATGAACTAAGTACTATTTAAACTTATATCAGATATATAAACTTGTCCCTCTGTCACACGCCTTGTACAATTTTTAAATGCAGTTGCTTTTAAATTTCTAACCAATAGAATCACGCGAATAGTGACGTTATTCTGGAGCTGCATATGTATGTGTAATATTATTCAAGTAACGGTAAAAATAAGTGGCCAGCAAAAGCGGAAAATTAAAAAAAAATTGAGAACCGAAACCGTACTGGTACGTTTTGATTCTGGTATTTATACCGGTACAAAAAAATGTTGGCACAGGTTGAATTGGCTCTTAGCGGTTCCGAGTGTCGGTTCTCATTCGGTTTGGCTTCCTGGTTTAAATACATACAAAGAATCTCACGTATGATAAAATCGGTGCTTTTGTCATTGTATTAGTGTTGTAAACATGACAGCTATAGTTGTCGTAAAAGAGCTAAATAAGCTAGCGAACATAACACGGTGTATGTAAATGTTAGTGCTGCCATTTTTTTCCGCTATATCTGACTGTTTTTTAAACCTTTTTTTTGCGGGAAAAACTATTATACATTACATAAGCCTATCTAGCATTTTTTTGATCATGTTCATGTGTCTGTTGCTTTGCATTATTCTTGTTTTGTTTGCGCTAAAAGCTACATAACTGTTAATATGAGCGCGTTTCAAAACGTCATCTCCGCGCGGCGATTATTATATTTAGGTATAATATAGAATAATGGCTTGGAAATTCTACGCTTTTGCAATTAAGACAATATATACTATTGAAATTAGTCCTTTTAATTTGATATGATTTCAACACAATTTCTGTCGTAGCTGACACTTCTGTGCCTGCTTTCTCCGAATCTTTGAATGATTTTATTGTGTCATTGTTTCAAGCTCTTAGCCTCAAAAGATATATTAATTCTTACATATGTATAGGCTCAGCCGCAGTCGAGCATAATTGAGAGAGAATGAGTAATCTGAGTAATCTGAGCCTTAGCCCATGCGCTGCGTGATTTGTATATATTATTGTATGCAACAAAGTGTTGCATACTGAGTTTTATTAGTTTATGTACATATGTTCACACTTCACCTCCCCTATTTAAAAGAATAACGTTATATAATGTAGATATTCAATTTATTATGTATATGTCGGGGAGTACTCGATAATATCGTCATTCATTATTTAATTGTTTTATACTATATGGCCGAAAATATATTTTTTTATAACACCGCGAGTCGCAATTTGTGTTGTCGCTTCCACTCTCATATTTCAATTGAACTCAACTTCTTCTAACACGGCTTCGCTCTGCTCGTGTGTCTCTGCTCGTGCCATTCGCACAACTGTCACATTCTATTCCTTCTTCCTTTTGTTCTCGACAACTAATTGCGCCACGCGCGGTTGAGAATATTGTCTCGTTCTCGAACCTCGCTCTGTCTTTATAATCCGACCACATTCCTGAACCACATGCCGTTATTCTACCATGTCTCTTTTGAGTCGGTACTTCGCTTTATTTTCATATTCATTCGTAATTTAACATTTACTTAATATTAACATAATGTTATTCAATCGTTTAACATAACTCTAACATAAGATTTAATGTTTGCTAAATTGTTCTCTGACACGGCCTTCCTGGCTCTTACACGTCCTCGTGTACAATACTCTACATAAAATTGGCATCACGTCGTACTTCATGATTAAACGCATCTCATTTTCATAATTTAAATCAAACTTAATCGTATGGCACATTCATTGCTTTATTTTTCTTCCTTAACTTATACTACACATTTTGCATGCGTCTTCAAACGTCAGCTTTTCACTTAAACTCGACCGTTTGGCTCTTCGTCAAATCACAACACAGTTATCAGGCTCTTGCCACCACCAGTGACGATATGTACCTCACGTACCTTGATCCCTCAACGGGTCACACGTCCACGATCAATGACACCCATCATTGGCATGCCCACTGTCGCCAGGATCTAGCCCCTGAGCGTAATGTCCTCTGTATTTCACTTATCAGAGGTGACTCCTTGACCATCGTCTTTTTCACCGTGGTCAATTTCATCATCAAATTCAAGATCTACTTGCTGATCTGGCAATCATGTGCATACTTATAAGTCCTTTTGCTAGTCAACGACTTCAAAACGTAACGGTCACCGTCAAGTAACTCAATCACCACAAATGGTCCCTTAAATTTGGGGTCCAACTTAGCTTGATGCCGTTCTTCACCTTTTAGCAAAACGTGATCACCAACCTTATGTCTCACAATTTGTGCTTTGTTCTTATCAAACCTATTTTTCTCATATACTGCATTTTTGATCATATTTTCTTTGGCTTGAATTCTTGCTTCGGCAGAATCAATTTTAATTTCATCACCTATTGGCATTAAACTCAATGGCCTTGCCTCTCTACCAATCAACAATTCTTGTGGGCTAAATTTCGTCACCCAATTGGTAGTACAATTCATGGCCAATTGCACCTCACTTAAAGCTTCTTGCCAAGAACGTTCACTTGTTTCCACTGCCGTTAGCATGCTTTTTAAAGTGCCCATCACCCGTTCTACCTGCCCGTTTGCTCGGCTAGTACCTGTTACGATCAAATGGAAATCTATTTTGTTAGCTAGACAAAATTCACGGAATCCATTGCTAGCAAAACTTCTACCCTGATCTGCAATAATTCGAGTGGGTGCTCCAAAGAGCGAAATGGTAGCTTTCACAGCCCGTATACAATTGTTAGTGTCTAGATTTAGCGTATGATATAAATGGACAAACTTAGTAAAGGCATCTACCTAAACTATGACGTACTCTTTCAAGTCATTCTTGTCACTCAATTTTCCACTAATATCAATATGAATAGTTTGCCACGGTATCTCCACCTTCGGTATCGGATGCATTTCCATTTGTACCTTTCCCGATGCAGGCTTGGACAATTTGCACGTTATACAGTTTTCAACAAACTTCTTGACATACTTGGACATATTCTCGAACCAATATTGTTTGTATACCTTGTCCAACGTTTTCTGCCACCCTAGATGCATAATCGCTTCATGGACATGGTTGATCACTGACCACTTAAATGCCCGGGGAATCACAGGTAAACAACGAGTTCTATTATTTCTTTGGATTAAGCGATGTAACAGTCCTGCTCGGATTTCAAACGTTTTTGCTATGTCATCGTGCATTCCACCATTGTTTAACTGCTGAACTATTTCAGTTATGTTTGGATCTCGTCGTTGTTCAGCCAACAACCAATTGTCCGTAATTTCTGCTAGATCAACACGAATTTCCTTCACTCTATTGGCTTTATTTATTTCTAAAGGAATCGGATTTCGTGATAAAAAATCCACATGCGCCATTTGACTTCCTTTCCTGTATTCGATACTAAAATCAAAAATCTGCAGATATGCCCACCAGCGATGCACTCTGGGTGTTAATTCGGTCTTTGTACGGCTTGCTTTTAGTGAGTTACAGTCGGTAAATACTACAAATTTTTTACCATGCAAGTAGTGTCGAAAGTGCTTGACAGCATTATATACCGCCAAAGTTTCCAATTCGTACGAGTGGTATTTTGATTCTGAACCCAAAGTGCATTTGCTATAATATTCTACTACTTTACGCTTGCCTTCAATCTTTTGTATCAGTATCGCACCATAACCGAGCGAGCTGGCATCGGTATGCAATTCTATTGGAAGTTGTGGGTCAAAGATAACTAGAACTGGATCGCTAGTAAGGACACGAATAATATCTTGTCGTATTTGTTCTTGCTTCTCCGTCCAAACAAATTTGTTGCCATCTAATGTCAATCGATACAATGGCTTCATCCGTTCCGAGAAGCGGGGCACAAACTGCCGAAAATAGGATGCCAAGCCAATAAATTGCCTTAGTTGAGTGGCTGTATTAGGTCTTGGCAAATCTGATAAAGCTTTTATTTTGCGGGAATTTGGTGTTATTTCGCCGTCTCTAATGTAAAATCCCAGGTATTCAACGCCTGTTTCTAAAAAATTACATTTTTTTATATTAAATGAAAAACCTGCCGTTGATAATGTTTTAAGTACGATTCTCAATCGTTCAAAAGCTTCCTCTTTTGAATTTGCAACTATCAACACATCGTCTATATAAACAACTGCAAATGAATATGCTAACTCACCCAAAGCTCGAACTATCGCACGCTGAAATACTGATGAGGCATTTTTCAGCCCAAATGGCATCGCTAAAAATTCATATTGACCCTCTGGGGTCACAAAAGCCGTTCGCTCAATAGATTCTTCGTGAATCGGGATTTGGTAAAATCCGCCATATCAAGACTGGAGAAATATTTTCCATCACGTAGTCTCGCGATTTGGTCCGATATCAAGGGCAAGGGGTACTTGTCACACACTGTATTCGCATTTAGTTCTCGATAGTCAACACAGAGTCTGTCACTACCGTCCTTCTTTTTCACTTACAGCATCGGACTAGCGAATGGTGAGTTACTTGGTCGAATGACATTAGCGTCAATCATCTGCTGTATTTTATCTCTCACCAGTTCTTTTTCATTTACGCTTTATCTGTACGGACGTCTCTGAACAGTTTTGTTTTGGTCAACTAAACGAATTTCTAATGCGCCTGTAGTTACACGACTATTTGGGATTCCATTTATGAAATTGGCAGACTGCTCCTTTAAAATCTCTTTTAATCTCTGCTTATCGGTCTCAGTTAGTTCTACATTTCCATCAATCAAATCTTCTAACATTTCCACATTTCTCTCATCACACGTTTCGTTATGTACAGCGTTAATCGTTTTGATTTTGTAAATATTAAAATTATTATTATTATATTATTTTTATTCAATTGTCACACCAAAGCCTAGATGCAAAATTTCACGACCAATCATTACGTTGTGCTTGAGACAATCATTCGGCACCACGTGGAACATAATTTCAATACTAAATTGGAAATCTGTACAGTTGCCAAAATTTGTAAGTTGCTTCTGACAATGTTTTCACCTATGCCTCTCAGAATAACCAATTTGTTAATTCTCTTGCCAGCAAGCTTATTACTAATTGACTCTTTCATTAAAGAACATTCGGCTCCCGAGTCGAAGAAGAATGGAAAGAGCTCACCCAGTTGACGCATTTCTCCTTTTGGCTCCAGAACTAAGCACATGTCCACTCGTTTCTCGCTGCTATGGTTATTGCCCGTTGCGGCTGCTCTTCTTGTACACGCTGAAGCAATGTGACCTATTTCACCACACCGGTAACATGTTACGCCTGGTTTACTGTACTGCTGGTTCGTCTTCACTTTGGGTTTTTCGTCTGCTTTCTTCATGTGGCATTCTATCATCTTGTGTCCGGGTTTCTTGCAGTAGAAGCATTTATTTTGATTCTGCAATCTGGACTTCTTCCTATCTGGACCCTCATCCGAAACAAAATGATCGCTCCGTTTGGAATATGCGTGTGCTTTTAATTGTTGCTGAAGTTCAATGCGCGTTTTCACATTCGTTGTAAAAAGCAACTTCTGCAATTTCGAATCGGTTTTAGCAGTGTGTGCCAAAACGAGTGATACTGCTATCTTTTCCAGATTCATCGCTTTCCATGTCGACAGCAATGACGTCACTAGTCGGCTTGCATACACTGACACACATTCGTTTGCATTCGACTTCCCGTTCAAAATATTCAGCAATATAGCGGCTGGCGTCTCTATTCCATCGAAGCGTTGTGTGAATAAATTCTTAAACACGTGCCATGTCATTCCAATATAACTGATTTGGGCGAGCCATTGAGACGCACTTCCAACTAACGCCTTGCTGAGTGACATGATTAATGCACTTCCTTCCAGTGGATGTTCGGCCAGGATTATATCCGCGGTTTTGCACCACGCGACAGCATCAGCCCTAGCAGCATCTTGATCGAAAGTTGGCAACGACGTTTTACGTTGATTTCCTGCAGCTTGCATTGCCTTAAACATCTCCATGAATTTTTGGTTCTGCGAATCCAAAATTGCTTGCAGGTTGCTGTCACCATGATCTTGCAGCTGTCGTGATCCCACTTCTGATGTCAGGGTGTACTCGATAATATCGTCATTCATTATTTAATTGTTTTATCTATGGCCGAAAATATATTTTTTTATAACACCGCGAGTCGCAATTTGTGTGGTCGCTTCCACTCTCATATTTCAATTGAACTCAACTTCTTCTAACACGGCTTCGCTCTGCTCGTGTCTCTCTGCTCGTGCCATTCGCACAACCGTCACATTCTATTCCTTCTTCCTTTTGTTCTCGACAACTAATTGCGCCACGCGCGGTTGAGAATATTGTCTCGTTCTCGAACCTCGCTCTGTCTTTATAATCCGACCACATTCCTGAACCACATGCCGTTATTCTACCATGTCTCTTTTGAGTCGGTACTTCGCTTTATTTTCATATTCATTCGTAATTTAACATTTACTTAATATTAACATAATGTTACTCAATCGTTTAACATAACTCTAACATAAGATTTAATGTTTGCTAAATTGTTCTCTGACACGGCCTTCCTGGCTCTTACACGTCCTCGTGTACAATACTCTACATAAAATTGGCATCACGTCGTACTTCATGATTAAACGCATCTCATTTTCATAATTTAAATCAAACTTAATCGTATGGCACATTCATTGCTTTATTTTTCTTCCTTAACTTATACTACACATTTTGCATGCGTCTTCAAAAGTCAGCTTTTCACTTAAACTCGACCGTTTGGCTCTTTGTCAAATCACAACACAGTTATCAGGCTCTTGCCACCACCAGTGACGATATGTACCTCACGTACCATGATCCCTCAACGGGTCACACGTCCACGATCAATGACACCCATCATTGGCATGCCCACTGTCGCCAGGAGCTAGCCCCTGAGCGTAATGTCCTCTGTATTTCACTTATCAGAGGTGACTCCTTGACCATCGTCTTTTTCACCGTGGTCAATTTCATCATCAAATTCAAGATCTACTTGCTGATCTGGCAATCATGTGCATACTTATAAGTCCTTTTGCTAGTCAACGACTTCAAAACGTAACGGTCACCGTCAAGTAACTCAATCACCACAAATGGTCCCTTAAATTTGGGGTTCAACTTAGCTTGATGCCGTTCTTCACCTTTTAGCAAAACGTGATCACCAACCTTATGTCTCACAATTTGTGCTTTGTTCTTATCAAACCTATTTTTCTCATATACTGCATTTTTGATCATATTTTCTTTGGCTTGAATTCTTGCTTCGGCAGAATCAATTTTAATTTCATCACCTATTGGCATTAAACTCAATGGCCTTGCCTCTCTACCAATCAACAATTCTTGTGGGCTAAATTTCGTCACCCTATTGGTAGTACAATTCATGGCCAATTGCACCTCACTTAAAGCTTCTTGCCAAGAACGTTCACTTGTTTCCACTGCCGTTAGCATGCTTTTTAAAGTGCCCATCACCCGTTCTACCTGCCCGTTTGCTCGGCTAGCACCTGTTACGATCAAATGGAAATCTATTTTGTTAGCTAGACAAAATTCACGGAATCCATTGCTAGCAAAACTTCTACCCTGATCTGCAATAATTCGAGTGGGTGCTCCAAAGAGCGAAATGGTAGCTTTCACAGCCCGTATACAATTGTTAGTGTCTAGATTTAGCGTATGATATAAATGAACAAACTTAGTAAAGGCATCTACCTAAACTATGACGTACTCTTTCAAGTCATTCTTGCCACTCAATTTTCCACTAATATCAATATGAATAGTTTGCCACGGTATCTCCACCTTCGGTATCGGATGCATTTCCATTTGTACCTTTCCCGATGCAGGCTTGGACAATTTGCACGTTATACAGTTTTCAACAAACTTCTTGACATACTTGGACATATTCTCGAACCAATATTGTTTGTATGCCTTGTCCAACGTTTTCCGCCACCCTAGATGCATAATCGCTTCATGGACATGGTTGATCACTGACCACTTAAATGCCCGGGGAATCACAGGTAAACAACGAGTTCTATTATTTCTTTGGATTAAGCGATGTAACAGTCCTGCTCGGATTTCATACGTTTTTGCTATGTCATCGTGCATTCCACCATTGTTTAACTGCTGAACTATTTCAGTTATGTTTGGATCTCGTCGTTGTTCAGCCAACAACCAATTGTCCGTAATTTCTGCTAGATCAAATCGAATTTCCTTCACTCTATTGGCTTTATTTATTTCTAAAGGAATCGGATTTCGTGATAAAAAATCCACATGCGCCATTTGACTTCCTTTCCTGTATTCGATACTAAAATCAAAAATCTGCAGATATGCCCACCAGCGATGCACTCTGGGTGTTAATTCGGTCTTTGTACGGCTTGCTTTTAGTGAGTTACAGTCGGTAAATACTACAAATTTTTTACCATGCAAGTAGTGTCGAAAGTGCTTGACAGCATTATATACCGCCAAAGTTTCCAATTCGTACGAGTGGTATTTTGATTCTGAACCCAAAGTGCATTTGTTATAATATTCTACTACTTTACGCTTGCCTTCAATCTTTTGTATCAGTATCGCACCATAACCGAGCGTGCTGGCATCGGTATGCAATTCTATTGGAAGTTGTGGGTCAAAGATAACTAGAACTGGATCGCTAGTAAGGACACGAATAATATCTTGTCGTATTTGTTCTTGCTTCTCCGTCCAAACAAATTTGTTGCCATCTAATGTCAATCGATACAATGGCTTCATCCGTTCCGAGAAGCGGGGCACAAACTGCCGAAAATAGGATGCCAAGCCAATAAATTGCCTAAGTTGAGTGGCTGTATTAGGTCTTGGCAAATCTAATAAAGCTTTTATTTTGCGGGAATTTGGTGTTATTTCGCCGTCTCTAATGTAAAATCCCAGGTATTCAACGCCTGTTTCTAAAAAATTACATTTTTTGATATTAAATGAAAAACCTGCCGTTGATAATGTTTTAAGTACGATTCTCAATCGTTCAAAAGCTTCCTCTTTTGAATTTGCAACTATCAACACATCGTCTATATAAACAACTGCAAATGAGTATGCTAACTCACCCAAAGCTCGAACTATCGCACGCTGAAATACTGATGAGGCATTTTTCAGCCCAAATGGCATCGCTAAAAATTCATATTGACCCTCTGGGGTCACAAAAGCCGTTCGCTCAATAGATTCTTCGTGAATCGGGATTTGGTAAAATCCGCCATATCAAGACTGGAGAAATATTTTCCATCACGTAGTCTCGCGATTTGGTCCGATATCAAGGGCAAGGGGTACTTGTCACACACTGTATTCGCATTTAGTTCTCGATAGTCAACACAGAGTCTGTCACTACCGTCCTTCTTTTTCACTTACAGCATCGGACTAGCGAATGGTGAGTTACTTGGTCGAATGACATTATCGTCAATCATCTGCTGTATTTTATCTCTCACCAGTTCTTTTTCATTTACGCTTTATCTGTACGGACGTCTCTGAACAGTTTTGTTTTGGTCAACTAAACGAATTTCTAATGCGCCTGTAGTTACACGACTATTTGGGATTCCATTTATGAAATTGGCAGACTGCTCCTTTAAAATCTCTTTTAATCTCTGCTTATCGGTCTCAGTTAGTTCTACATTTCCATCAATCAAATCTTCTAACATTTCCACATTTCTCTCATCACACGTTTCGTTATGTACAGCGTTAATCGTTTTGATTTTGTAAATATTAAAATTATTATTATTATATTATTTTTATTCAATTGTCACACCAAAGCCTAGATGCAAAATTTCACGACCAATCATTACGTTGTGCTTGAGACAATCATTCGGCACCACGTGGAACATAATTTCAATACTAAATTGGAAATCTGTACAGTTGCCAAAATTTGTAAGTTGCTTCTGACAATGTTTTCACCTATGCCTCTCAGAATAACCAATTTGTTAATTCTCTTGCCAGCAAGCTTATTACTAATTGACTCTTTCATTAAAGAACATTCGGCTCCCGAGTCGAAGAAGAATGGAAAGAGCTCACCCAGTTGACGCATTTCTCCTTTTGGCTCCAGAACTAAGCACATGTCCACTCGTTTCTCGCTGCTATGGTTATTGCCCGTTGCGGCTGCTCTTCTTGTACACGCTGAAGCAATGTGACCTATTTCACCACACCGGTAACATGTTACGCCTGGTTTACTGTACTGCTGGTTCGTCTTCACTTTGGGTTTTTCGTCTGCTTTCTTCATGTGGCATTCTATCATCTTGTGTCCAGGTTTCTTGCAGTAGAAGCATTTATTTTGATTCTGCAATCTGGACTTCTTCCTATCTGGACCCTCATCCGAAACAAAATGATCGCTCCGTTTGGAATATGCGTGTGCTTTTAATTGTTGCTGAAGTTCAATGCGCGTTTTCACATTCGTTGTAAAAAGCAACTTCTGCAATTTCGAATCGGTTTTAGCAGTGTGTGCCAAAACGAGTGATACTGCTATCTTTTCCAGATTCATCGCTTTCCATGTCGACAGCAATGACGTCACTAGTCGGCTTGCATACACTGACACACATTCGTTTGCATTCGGCTTCCCGTTCAAAATATTCAGCAATATAGCGGCTGGCGTCTCTATTCCATCGAAGCGTTGTGTGAATAAATTCTTAAACACGTGCCATGTCATTCCAATATAACTGATTTGGGCGAGCCATTGAGACGCACTTCCAACTAACGCCTTGCTGAGTGACATGATTAATGCACTTCCTTCCAGTGGATGTTCGGCCAGGATTATATCCGCGGTTTTGCACCTCGCGACAGCATCAGCCCTAGCAGCATCTGGATCGAAAGTTGGCAACGACGTTTTACGTTGATTTCCTGCAGCTTGCATTGCCTTAAACATCTCCATGAATTTTTGGTTCTGCGAATCCAAAATTGCTTGCAGGTTGCTGTCACCATGATCTTGCAGCTGTCGTGATCCCACTTCTGATGTCGGGGAGTACTCGATAATATCGTCATTCATTATTTAATTGTTTTATCTATGGCCGAAAATATATTTTTTTTAGAACACCGCGAGTCGCAATTTGTGTTGTCGCTTCTACTCTCATATTTCAATTGAACTCAACTTCTTCTAACACGGCTTCGCTCTGCTCGTGTCTCTCTGCTCGTGCCATTCGAACAACCGTCACATTCTATTCCTTCTTCCTTTTGTTCTCGACAACTAATTGCGCCACGCGCGGTTGAGAATATTGTCTCGTTCTCGAACCTCGCTCTGTCTTTATAATCCGACCACATTCCTGAACCACATGCCGTTATTCTACCATGTCTCTTTTGAGTCGGTACTTCGCTTTATTTTCATATTCATTCGTAATTTAACATTTACTTAATATTAACATAATGTTATTCAATCGTTTAACATAACTCTAACATAAGATTTAATGTTTGCTAAATTGTTCTCTGACATATATAATAATATTTTGATCTTGATGAAATTTGTGCTAGTGATAGTGAGGGAATGATTGTAGGAAAATAAAAATTCCATTTTGTTTGACTAATTACTTGTATGAGTCTCATAAGACATCTGTCCTTAAGCTTGGTAAAGTACAGCGTGCCGCTGGACTGACCACAACGGGAGCCCTCAGAACGACCCCAACTGAGTCTCTTGACAATATACTAAATCTCCTACCAATAGACCAAATGAGGAAATTAGTAGCGACTCTCTCTGCCCTACGCATGAGGGAAACCAAGCAGTGGTCCGAGCAGAAGTTCGGACACTCCAATATTCTAGTGGGTAACTTGCTTATCCCCTCAAGCACGGGCTATTGTTGTCCTCAGGAATTCCCCAAAACCCCTTTCCATACACTAATTCCCCCAAGGGAGGATTGGTGCTCACGCCAGGGCCGACAGACTCTGTAAAAATGAACACCGATGGCTCTAAGCTAGACGACCGGGTAGGGGGAGGTGTCTTTTGCGAAGAGCTATCTGTAAGCAAGTCGTTCAGCCTTCCTGACCACTGCAGTGTGTTTCAAGCCGAGATCGCTGCAAACAAATGCTCTGCAGCAAGGATCTGCATATTTTTTGATAGCTAGGCGCTTATCAAATCCCTAAAGGCGATATCATCAAATTCGATATCCGTCACAAACTGCCGCATATCTCTACAGGGGATGGCAGAACAGTTCGAAGTATACCTCATTTGGGTGCCCGGACATAAAGGCATCGAGAGCAACTGTAAGGCAGACGAGCTGGGAAGGCATGAAACTACCTTGCCTCTCTTCGCAGATAAGGAGGGCTTGAGTATTCCCATGGCTAGCTGTAAGCTTAGAGTTCGATCGCACTTCGAACTCGAAGCTAACAAGAGATGGCAGCTTACCATCGCCACGGGCAGGATTGCTAGGCAAACCTTCTAGCCCCTTCTAACGATTTCTGCAGAAGCTTTTGGGACGAGGAGGAGGAGGAAACGGTTTCCCACTTTTTCTGCGACTGTCCGGCACTCTGCAAAAATAGAAATCGCTATCTTGGTTCTTTATTTCTATCGGACCTCACTCAACTGGCAGATATTTACCCGAAAAATATCCTGTCTTTTATTCAAGCCTCGGCTGGGACCACGCCCTCAAAAGTGGTGTGACACACACTGTTACTGAGTAGACAGTTTTTGGATAAAGTCCAAAACGCGGCACCACAACGTGCCAATACATGACCTGTTTGAGTGGGGGGGTTCTTCGAACCTCTCACTACCGCTCTTACCTAACCTAACCTGTGTTTTTTAAATATATATTCTCATTTAAGTAAGCATGTTTTAACCAGGGATTGGGATACCAAAGGGCGCGCCACGAACTGGCAAAATTCACAAGTTTGCGCGCCCCCTTCTCTCTTGCGCGAGTACCGATCTTATGCCCACTGCGACACATCCTGACCAGCGAATTAAAAATGTTCTTGTGGGCAAACACTAGCAGCGTTTGAAAATGCTACGCTACTCCGTATATTTTGTTGTGCTTTCGCTACAGCTTCCACTTTGATTTCATTTGTAGCAGAGCCAAAGCCGAACGACAAAAAAAAAAAAATGCTCAGAGAAAATAACGGTGCCTTACGAACCAGCGATTAAAAGAACGATCACAGAATTGCAGCAAAAACAATCGAAAAAGTATATGCTCTGCTCTCGTTGTAGCTTTGTCGCTTCATAATCTGTAGCAATAACAATAGCAAAAAAACGAAACGTGTTGCTATGCTTAGCCGTAGCGGTAACCGAAAGCCGAGAGCAAGATGAGAGCAGAGCAAATCAAATTTTTTTTTTTTGCTGCGGCTCTTTTCAGTGTTTCGGATATATCTCACCCTTTTCTCTAGTAACGCTACCGGGGAACGTTCCTTTTCAACGTTGAAAATAGTGGAAACTTATTTAAGAAATACGATGGGTCAGAGCCGGTTCTCTAGTCTCGCATTTTTATCAGAAAATACAGAGCTTGTGGATATGGCAGAGACCGATGCTTAAAATGAGAAAACGTGCGTTATATTCTTGAATTATAAAAGTTATTAATTCTATCCTTTGCTTATTTGATTATTTTATGGAGCAGAGGGGCGCTAATTTCGTCAGGCCTAGGGCGCCCATTTTCGTAAACCGCCCCTGGTTTTAACGATAATTAATTTTTTTTTTCGTTTTTATTCTTTTTATATTTATACTCGATACCGAAGGTAAAGAGTATATTGGGTTTGTGCAATGTCCGTCATGGTGTCTGTCCGTCTGTCCGTCTGTCCGTCTGTATGAACGCAACTTTTTTCCACACCCTTCAAGCTAGAGACTTGAAACTTTCCAATTCTCTTTATCTATGGGATAGTAAATTAAAGTGTCAAGATGGGGGTTCTACGATAACTGGGGGGCTCGCAAATCGATAAATTCGATAACTCAAAACCGATAAATTCACATATTTCGCACATCCTGACAGCTAGAACTACCAAATTTGGTGAGAAGATAGCTACTAGCAACCCCCAAAAAACTGCATCAAAAATTTTGGAGCCCCGCCTACCCATTCCGCCCCCAGCCCCCCCGCATTTTAAAGTCAAAAAAGCCTATATCTCCCACAGTTTTTGAGCTATAGCCACCAAATTTGGTGCCAAGATAGGTGATGATGACCCCCCAAAAACTGCATCCAAAGTTTGGATGCCACGCCCACCAATACCGCACTAGCCACCCCCATCTGCCCCAAAGCTTCGTGAAAAACGGGAATGCGTGTATCTTCCAGAGTAGTGGAGCTAGAGCCACCAAATTTGGTAGGAAGATAGATGGCAACAACCCCAAGAGAATTGCATCAAAGTTTTGGAGCCACGCCCACCCATTCCGCCCCCAGCCCCCCGCATTTTAAAGTCAAAAAAGCCTCTATCTCCCACAGTTTTTGAGCTATAGCCACCAAATTTGGTGCCAAGATAGGTGATGATGACCCCCCAAAAACTGCACCCAAAGTTTGGATGCCACGCCCACCAATACCGCACTAGCCACCCCCATCTGCCCCAACGCTTCGTCAAAAACGGGAATGCGTGTATCTTCCAGAGTAGTGGAGCTAGAGCCTCCAAATTTGGTGGGAAGATAGCTGGTAACGACCCCCAAAAATCTGCATCAAAGTTTTGGAGCCACGCCCACCCATTTCGCCCCCCCTTCCCCACTTTTTACAATTTTCGAGCTAGAGTCACCAAATTTGGTATGAAAATAGCAATTGACATTTCACAAAGATCTGCATCAAAAATTTGGATGCCACGCCCACCCATACCGCTCCCAGCCCCCCTTTCTCCACATTTAAAAATTTTCGAGCTAGAGTCACCAAATTTGGTATGAAGATAGCAATTGACATTCCACAAAGATCTGCATCAAAAATTTGGATACCACGCCCAGCCATACAGCCCCCAGCCCCCCTTTCCCCACTCTTTACAAACTTTCAGCTGGAGTCACCAAATTTGATATGAAGATAGCAATTGACATTCCACACAGATCTGCATCAAAACTTTGGATGCCACGCCCACCCATACCGCCCCAGCCCCCCTTTCCCCACATTTAACAATTTTCGAGCTAGAGTCACCAAATTTGGTATGAAGATAGCAATTGACATTCCACAAAGATCTGCATCAAAAATTTGGATGCCACGCCCACCCATACCGCCCCCAGCCCCCCTTTCCCCATATTTAACAATTTTCGAGCTAGTGTCACCAAATTTGGTATGAATATAGCAATTGACATTTCACAAAGATCTGCAGTAAAAATTTGGATGCCACATTCACCCATACCGCCCCTAGCTCCTCTTTCCCCACCTTTTACAAACTTCGAGCTAGAGTCACTAAATTTGGTATGAAGGTAGCAATTGACATTTCGCAAAGATCTGCAGTAAAAATTTGGATGCCACACACAATCATACCGCCCCCAGCCCCCCTTTCAACAGCTCTTTCAAACTTTCAGCTAGAGTCACTAAATTTGGAAGGAAGATAGTTGGTGGCATCCCTATCTGCATCGGAGAATCTTTAAGGCAGCGTACACCCTTGTCCCATCCGTACCCCTTTGCAATCAGGCCTCTTTTTACCTGTTTTAATACTGGTATCGAGTATGCCGCAGTCGGTTGCGTCCAACTGCAACGTTTCCACTTGTTTTATTCTGTTTTTGTTCAAAATTCGTGGTTATTTCTTTCCTACGTCTACTTATACCCTTAACCCATAAAATGGGTAAAGAAGGGTATAATGGTTTTGTGCAAAAGTATGTAACAGGCAGAAGGAAGCATCTCCGACCCCAAAAAGTATATATATTCTTGATCAGCATCAACAGCCGAGACGATATAGCCATGTCCGTCTGTCCGTCTGTCTGTCCGCGTGTCCGTCTGTATGAACGCGTGGATCTCAGAGACTACAAGAGCTAGAGAATTCAGATTTTGGATATAAGTTCTCCTATACCATGAGCAGAACAAGTTTGCTTCAAATTATCGATAACTATTCTGGTTTCCGATATACACATGGAATCGATAACAAAAAATATCGAATTTGGAAAATGTAAAAATGAGGATTGAAGAAATGGGTAACGATAGACCTTTTCTGAAAATTTCGTCCAAATCGGTTAAGAAACACCGGAGATATCGAATTTAATCGATTGAAGCTACGTCAGTATACCGAAGTCAATTATAAATTTAATTTATTTATTGCAACTAGGTTGATGGTATCTTCTATTCGGGCTCTCCCGACTAGAGCCTTCTTACTTGTTTTTCTTTGCTCTCGTTTTTTTCTACCTATTGATGATTTTTTTGGAGCAATTTTGAAAATATCATAACTTTTTAAATATTGATGTGGTTAAAATGACAGCTAAAAAAGTTAATGTAAAAGGTGAGCGTGGACCCCTACCACGCGTTTCTGTGGTGCTTAATGACTTCTTCTCTATGAATTTAGAACACACGATATTCTCGCCTGTTTTTTTTATTTTTTATTTATTTAAAGTCAGCTAAAAGCAGCTGACATTAAAATGAATCAAATTTAATATAAATTAAAAATAGCTAAAATAATTAAATTAAGTAAATATAGAATAATATATAAATCTGAAAATATAATTAAAAGTTAACGTTAAAGCTCTGGGAAATTCAATAAAAAATTGAGTCCAACATTTGTTGCAAGGATTGGGAAAACCCAGAAAAACCATATCAGACCAGCTTTTAATTAGTAGTTAGTGGTTAGGATTAGTTAAAGCAAAAAGGATCGTTCTTTTTAGTACTGGAGTTGAGGGAAGATTAATCAAAAGGAGTCTACTAAAAGGAGTCTACTTGAACACGGGGGTAAGTCAGCTCCAGGAACCCAGTTAAAACTTCTAAGGGCAAATAGAAGAAATTTCTTCTGTACAGATTCAATTCTATCCTGGTGAATCGAGTATTGTGAGGACCACACACAAGATCCATACTACAGGATGGGACGTACTAGGGATGTATAAAGCGTTTTAGTGGTGTAGGGATCATTAAACTCTTTCGACCACCGCTTGATTAAGCCAATGACATTAATGGCCTTACTGACCATAGACGAAATATGAGAGTCAAGCTTTAAAAGCCCAAAGCCCAAATCCGACTGTAGCAAGTTACAAAGAGAATCATCATTATATGTGAAACATAGCTTCACATCATCAGCAAACATATATACATAGGAGTTAGTAATAACAGATGGAAGGTTGTTAATAAACAGATTAAATAGCAAAGGTCCAAGGTGACTACCCTGGGGAACACCAGAGGTAACAAAAATAGGTTTAGATACAGACGATTTAAAAACAACTTTTTGTGTTCGGCCACACAAGTACTCCGAAAGCCACAATAAAAGTTTTGATGGAAATCCAATAATATTTAATTTATGAAGCAACAGAAAATTACTTACAGAATCAAATGCCTTACTAAAATCGGTGTAATTAACGTCAGTTTGCATTTTTTCCTGAAACCCTTTCATAACAAGCGAAGTGAATTCAAGAAGGTTAGTGGTAGTAGATCTACGCCTAACAAAACCATGTTGATAAGGGATTATAATTGAACTAGATCCGTGTTGCAGTTGAGAACGTATAATTTTTTCAAAGACTTTTGGTATATTTTTTAACGTTTGATTTTGAAGAATTTTTATGGAGTGGAATTATAAAGGATTCCTTCCATATATCAGGGAACACAGTTTAATCAACAGACAAGATAAATAATTTATTTAATGGCGCACAAAGAGAATCCGCGCAGTATCTAAGAATACAACCTGGCACTCCATCAGGACCAGGCAAGTAACCAGGTTTAATAGAGTTTAATTCACTCAGGGGCGTAGACTAAGTAATTACCGGGACATATGTGCAATTTGACGTTTGAACTTGAAAAGGTTAGGAATTACTACTACTATACACATTCGATGAGTATACTGATTGAAAATACTCAGCAAATAGATCGGCTACTGCCTGATCAGAACTTGCTTTTGTATCATCTAGGCATACTGAGGCTGGCAAGCAAGAAGACTTACGTTTAGAGCTAAAAAATTTATAAAACTGTTTAGGGTCACGTGAAAAGTTTAGTCTACAACGATTTAGATAATTATTATAACAAGATGTGTTAACAGAAAGAAAACTAGATTTTGCTACTTAATACGAAGATAAATCTAAGGTAGTTCCCGATTTTTTAAATTTTTTATAAGATCTTGTTTTTGCATTTTTCAATTGCGATAGTTCCCTCGTAAACCAAGGTGGTTTATTATCACTTGAAGAACAAGTGAGGGGAATACAAATATCTAAAAGCGAATTAAAGGTCCTATAAAATATGGCAATAGCAGTTTCTATATCACTACAAGAATAAAGCCGAGACCAATTAGTATGTTGAAGAAGATAATTTAATTTAGTAAAGTTAGTTTTACGAAAGCAACGTGTTTTTAAAGTATTATAATATACTGAACTAGGGTTAAGAATTTCGATGGATAGTTCTAAGGTTGGATGATAGGTATCTTCCGGAAGCACTAGAGGAGGTATTCTACTGCATTACTGCAATCTGAGTAAGAAACAAATATTAAGTCCAACATTCTACCACTACAGTTATGCACCCTGTTAACTTGCGATAGTCCTAACTCCAGTATGCCATCGATAAAATCATGAACGCGTGGATCTCAGAGACTACAAGAGCTAGAGAATTCAGATTTTGGATATAAGTTCTCCTATACCATGAGCAGAACAAGTTTGCTTCAAATTATCGATAACTATTCTGGTTTCCGATATACACATGGAATCGATAACAAAAATATCGAATTTGGAAAATGTAAAAATGAGGATTGAAGAAATGGGTAACGATAGACCTTTTCTGAAAATTTCGTCCAAATCGGTTAAGAAACACCGGAGATATCGAATTTTATCGCTTGAAGCTAAGTCAGTATACCAAAGTCTTACATAAATTTAATTTATTTATTGCAACTGGGTTCAGGGTATCTTCTAGTCGGGCTCTCCCGACTAGAGCCTTCTTACTTGTTTTTTTTTTGACTTTAAATGATTGCACATGGAAAATATGTGAAGAGGCAAAACTAATAACAATGTAAGTTTACATACAACTGGCTTACAATATTTTTCTCTTTACAATTCATAGTATAGTATGCTAACACTAACAGTGGTTAGTGTTTCCAAGCAGCGCTTTCACTAATCGGGTTGAGTTAGAGTTTTGTTTATAATGGCAATTAAGGCATTGGTATTTTTACAGCCCTTATTCCGTTGCTTCGATCCTGGGATTCTTCATCTGCTGATCTTTTTCCTGTTGCGTTGTCGTTATTTTGATTAGCAAAGGTTGGCGTTAGCACGCAATTGAGAAATAAATAAAAACAGTTTAATAACATATCATCTACCAACATTATAAGAGTATACAACATTTACCATTCGTCTAGTGCAATTCTGTATTGCTACTTTTTTGAATACACACACACATTTACAGACTAACATAGAGAATGAACTGACGCATGATGAACCCAAATTCAAAAAGTAAACCCAAATTCAATAAAA
The DNA here is from genome assembly GCA_030179655.1 of Scaptomyza flava. Lineage (NCBI taxonomy): Eukaryota > Metazoa > Arthropoda > Insecta > Diptera > Drosophilidae > Scaptomyza > Scaptomyza flava. The sequence goes on along the minus strand of JARNME010000188.1, from coordinate 1,111,584 downwards.
TATTATTTTTGTTCAAGAAAACGTCCTCACAGCAATAATACAGGTACAAACACGCCTACAAACATGTGTTAACACATCGCCAGTGAGTTCCAACACTCATTGATATTTTTTTCTAAGCATCTTTGTTTCTGTGTCAAATTATACTTTGAATAGTGGTTGTGGCATCCTATCCTTGTTAAAGATGTTGAAGACTCTTTTTGCGCGAAATCTTTTCTCCTGTAGCGCCTGTCTTACTTCTTCTAGTGTTACATCAGACAAGCCCTTGCAGCTTTTTAGTTGGTACGTGTAAAAATTTATTTAATTTTTGTCGTTAAGATGCTTTTTCAAATTTCTTAGCACGTTCTCTGTCGCGCTGTGTAAGAAAGTTCGTTCGTCGGGTTGGGGGTAATTCACTGCTCGTCGTCGGGTTGCGTAAAAAATACAGAAAAGTACGCGTTTCTCCGTTGCACAGAAAATCGCTGGCGCTCGTCGTTTAGGCTCATTGTCTCAAACCAGATAAAGCTTTTGTTTTTGGCTTTTGTTATATTTGTGTTTATTTGAAACTAGCCGTCCCGGTGCGCGTTGCTGCACTCATCTAATGTTAAATTTTTATACCCTTAACCCATAAAATGGGTATAATGGTTTATTGCAAAAGTATGTAACAGGCAGAAGGAAGCATCTCCGACCCGAAAAAGTATATATATTCTTGATCAGCATCAACAGCCGAGACGATAAAGCCATGTCCGTCTGTCCGTTTGTCCGTCTGTATGAACGCGTTGATCTCAGAGACTACAAGAGCTAGAGACTTCAGATTTTGTATATAAGTTCTCCTATACCATGAGCAGAACAAGTTTGCTTCAAATTATCGATAACTATTTTGGTTTCCGATATACACATGGAATCGATAACAAAAATATCGAATTTGGAAAATGTAAAAATGAGAGTTGAAGTAATGGCTAACGATAGAACTTTTCGTCCAAATCGGTTAAGAAACACCGGAGATATCGAATTTAATCGATTGAAGCTACGTCAGTATACCGAAGTCAATTATAAATTTAATTTATTTATTGCAACTAGGTTGATGGTATCTTCTATTCGGGCTCTCCCGACTAGAGCCTTCTTACTTGTTTTTCTTTGCTCTCGTTTTTTTCTACCTATTGATGATTTTTTTGGAGCAATTTTGAAAATATCATAACTTTTTAAATATTGATGTGGTTAAAATGACAGCTAAAAAAGTTAATGTAAAAGGTGAGCGTGGACCCCTACCACGCGTTTCTGTGGTGCTTAATGACTTCTTCTCTATGAATTTAGAACACACGATATTCTCGCCTGTTTTTTTATTTTTTATTTATTTAAAGTCAGCTAAAAGCAGCTGACATTAAAATGAATCAAATTTAATATAAATTAAAAATAGCTAAAATAATTAAATTAAGTAAAATATAGAATAATATATAAATCTGAAAATATAATTAAAAGTTAACGTTAAAGCTCTGGGAAATTCAATAAAAAATTGAGTCCAACATTTGTTGCAAGGATTGGGAAAACCCAGAAAAACCATATCAGACCAGCTTTTAATTAGTAGTTAGTGGTTAGGATTAGTTAAAGCAAAAAGGATCGTTCTTTTTAGTACTGGAGTTGAGGGAAGATTAATCAAAAGGAGTCTACTTGAATACGGGGGTAAGTCAGCTCCAGGAACCCAGTTAAAACTTCTAAGGGCAAATAGAAGAAATTTCTTCTGTACAGATTCAATTCTATCCTGGTGAATCGAGTATTGTGAGGACCACACACAAGATCCATACTCCAGGATGGGACGTACTAGGGATGTATAAAGCGTTTTAGTGGTGTAGGGATCATTAAACTCTTTCGACCACCGCTTGATTAAGCCAATGACATTAATGGCCTTACTGACCAAAGACGAAATATGAGAGTCAAGCTTTAAAAGCCCAAAGCCCAAATCCGACTGTAGCAAGTTACAAAGAGAATCATCATTATATGTGAAACATAGCTTCACATCATCAGAAGGATGATAGGAGTTAGTAATAACAGATGGAAGGTTGTTAATAAACAGATTAAATAGCAAAGGTCCAAGGTGACTACCCTGGGGAACACCAGAGGTAACAAAAATAGGTTTAGATACAGACGATTTAAAAACAACTTTTTGTGTTCGGCCACACAAGTACTCCGAAAGCCACAATAAAAGTTTTGATGGAAATCCAATAATATTTAATTTATGAAGCAACAGAAAATTACTTACAGAATCAAATGCCTTACTAAAATCGGTGTAATTAACGTCAGTTTGCATTTTTTCCTGAAACCCTTTCATAACAAGCGAAGTGAATTCAAGAAGGTTAGTGGTAGTAGATCTACGCCTAACAAAACCATGTTGATAAGGGATTATAATTGAACTACATCCGTGTTGCAGTTGAGAACATATAATTTTTTCAAAGACTTTTGGTATATTTTTTAACGTTTGATTTTGAAGAATTTTTATGGAGTGGAATTATAAAGGATTCCTTCCATATATCAGGGAACACAGTTTAATCAACAGACAAGATAAATAATTTATTTAATGGCGCACAAAGAGAATCCGCGCAGTATCTAAGAATACAACCTGGCACTCCATCAGGACCAGGCAAGTAACCAGGTTTAATAGAGTTTAATTCACTCAGGGGCGTAGACTAAGTAATTACCGGGACATATGTGCAATTTGACGTTTGAACTTGAAAAGGTTAGGAATTACTACTACTATACACATTCGATGAGTATACTGATTGAAAATACTCAGCAAATAGATCGGCTACTGCCTGATCAGAACTTGCTTTTGTATCATCTAGGCATACTGAGGCTGGCAAGCAAGAAGACTTACGTTTAGAGCTAAAAAATTTATAAAACTGTTTAGGGTCACGTGAAAAGTTTAGTCTACAACGATTTAGATAATTATTATAACAAGATGTGTTAACAGAAAGAAAACTAGATTTTGCTACTTAATACGAAGATAAATCTAAGGTAGTTCCCGATTTTTTAAATTTTTTATAAGATCTTGTTTTTGCATTTTTCAATTGCGATAGTTCCCTCGTAAACCAAGGTGGTTTATTATCACTTGAAGAACAAGTGAGGGGAATACAAATATCTAAAAGCGAATTAAAGGTCCTATAAAATATGGCAATAGCAGTTTCTATATCACTACAAGAATAAAGCCGAGACCAATTAGTATGTTGAAGAAGATAATTTAATTTAGTAAAGTTAGTTTTACGAAAGCAACGTGTTTTTAAAGTATTATAAGATACTGAACTAGGGTTAAGAATTTCGATGGATAGTTCTAAGGTTGGATGATAGGTATCTTCCGGAAGCACTAGAGGAGGTATTCTACTGCATTACTGCAATCTGAGTAAGAAACAAATATTAAGTCCAACATTCTACCACTACAGTTATGCACCCTGTTAACTTGCGATAGTCCTAACTCCAGTATGCCATCGATAAAATCATCAGAAGTGACTGGTAATTTATTTATTTATTTATTGTCAGCTAAGAGCAGCTGACATTAAAATGAAATCAAAATTAATTTAAATTAAAAAATAGTTAAAATAATTAAATTAAGTAAAATATAGAATAATATATAAATCTGAAAATATATTTTAAAGTTAACGTTAAAGCTCTGGGAAATTCAATAAAAAATTGAGTAGTCCAACATTTGTTGCGAGGATTGGGAAAAACCCAATCAGACCAGCGTTAGATTAGTAATTAGTGGTTACGGTTAGATAAAGCAAAAAGGATCGATCTTTTTAGTACTGGAGTTGAGGCCTCCAAGGAGACAAGAGAATAAAGTTTGTTATAGTCAGAACATATAACACGAAATGGTTCATGAATTAAATAGTTGCTGAAGCAACGATCAAGGCTAAGGGGTAAAAAGTTACGTGAAGATCTAATTGGGACATTAAATTTAATTCGACTCAAAAGAACTGATGAGTCGATTTCACCATTAAGTAGGTTAGTAATAAATAATACTCCATGCATAGTTCTACGGTTTAACAGGGAGGGAAGATTTATCAAAAGGAGTCTACTTGAATACGGGGGTAAGTCAACTCCAGGAACCCAGTTAAAACTTCTAAAGGCAAATAGAAGAAATTTCTTCTGCACAGATTCAATTCTATCCTGGTGAATCGAGTATTGTGGGGACCACACACAAGATCCATACTCCAGGATGGGACGTACTAGGGATGTATAAAGCGTTTTAGTGGTGTAGGGATCATTAAACTCTATCGAACAGCGCTTGATGAAGCCAAGGACAAAAATGGCCTTATTGACCATGGACAAAATATGAGCGTCAAACTTTAATTTAGGATCAAGAATAATGCCTAAATCTTTAATTTCAAACACGCGGTCAAGTGGTGAAGCATCAAGCAAGTAGTGAGCAGTATGAGGGGTACTTCCACAAAAAGACATGACTTTACATTTAGAACAATTTAAATTGAGTAAATTAAAATTACACCAGGCCGACAATGCACCCAAATCCGACTGTAGTAAATTACACAGGGAAGTGAAACATAGCTTCACATCATCAGCAAACATATATACATAAGAGTTATTAATAACAGCTGGAAGATCGTTAATAAACAGATTAAATAGCAAAGGTCCAAGGTGACTACCCTGGGGAACACCAGAGGTAACAAAATTAGGTTTAGATACCGACGATTTAAAAACTACTTATTGTGTTCGACCACACAAGTACTCCGAAAGCCACAATACGAGTTTTGATGGAAATCCAATAATATTTAATTTATGAAGCAACAGAGAATGACTAACAGAATCAAATGCCTTACTAAAATCGGTGTAATTAACGTCAGTTTGCATTTTTTCCTGGAACCCTTTGATAACAAGCGAAGTGAATTCAAGAAGGTTAGTGGTAGTAGATCTACGCCTAACAAAACCGTGTTGATAAGGCAATATAATTGAACTACATGTGTGTTGCAGTTGAGAACATATAATTTTTTCAAAGACTTTAGGAATGGCGGACAACTTAGATATGCCCCTATAATTTTTAACGTTAGACTTAGAAGAATTTTTATGGAGTGGAATGATAAAAGATTCCTTCCATATCGCAGGAAAAACTGTTGAGTCAACCGACAAGTTAAAAAATTTATGTAAGGGTTTACAAAGTGAATCCGCACAGTATCTAAGTATACAACCTGGCACTCCATCAGGACCAGGCAGATAGCCTGGTTTGATAGAGGTAAGGTCACTTAGAAGCGTACACTCAGTTATAGCTGGGATAAATATGCAATTAGACGATTGAACTTGAAAAGGATAGGAATTGCTAGTTCTATGTAAATTCGTTGAATATACTGATTGAAAATACTCAGCAAATAGATCGGCTACTGCCTGATCAGAACTTGATTTTGTATTATCAAGGTATACTGAGAACTGCAAGCAAGAAGATTTACGTTTAGAGTTAACAAATTTATAAAAATGTTTAGGGTCACATGAAAAGTTTAGTCTACAACGATTAAGATAATTATTGTAACAAGATGTGTTAACAGAAAGAAAACTAGATTTTGCTATTAAATAAGAAGATAAATCTAAAGTGGTTCCCGATTTTTTAAATTTTTTATAAGATTTTGTCTTCGCGTTTTTCAATTTCGATAGTTCCCTCGTAAACCAAGGTGGCTTATTAACACTTGAAGAATAAGTGAGGGGAACGCAAATATCCAAAAGCGAATTCAAAGTCCTATAAAATATGGTAATGGCAGTTTCTGTATCACTACAAGAATAAAGACGAGACCAATTAGTATGTTGAAGAAGATAATTTAATTTAGTAATGTTAGTTTTACGAAAGCAACGTGTTTTTAAAGTATTATAAGATACTGAACTAGGGTTATAAATTTCGATGGATAGTTCTTAGGTTGGATGGTAGGTGTCTTCTGAGTCCGAAACAAATATCATCAAATATCATATAACTTGCGATAGGCCTAACTCCAGTAAGCCATCGAAAAATACCGCCGAAGATGTGTCATTCACAGACCATACAACATGTGGCAGATTAAAATCACCAACCACTATCAGATTATCCATATCTGTCAAAAATGACGAAACAAGTTGCAGGGCACTCAGATGGGATGAGTAAATGCTAGTATCAGAATGAGGAGGAATATAAGAGCATGTAACATAAAATGAACGGCCGTTTAGTAATATTTTAACACATAAAAACTCTATGTCCGGAAGATAATGAGAAAGAATCTGTTCAGAGGAAATAAAGGAGTCAACAGCAATGAGAACACCACGCCCCTTCCGGGAAGTGCGATCGCATCTGTACAAGTTATATTTAGAAGGAAAAATGGAATAATCAGAAATATCAGGTTTTAACCAGGTTTCAGTGAGTGCAACTATTTGAGAATCAAAAGATAAGCTGTTAATATAAAATTTAGCCAGTTTAGTGTTAAGGCCTCTAACATATTGATAGGCCAAGCTTATTACTTCAGTTAGTTTTTTGCCGCCGAGGTGTAGGCCACAGGATGGCTAACAGGCGGTGTACTATTGATCCTTATACCATTATTATTGTTAATTCGCCTATTCGTATACTCCTTAACGACTGCGGCGGCCAAAACTTTTCAGAGCAAATTGTCGAAAAAAGTTCGGGTGGTACACCTAACTTGAAAGAAGATATACTTCTGGCATGTTTAAATTTAAACTTTTCAACAACAATAAGTGGGGAATCGATTTGACTTTTTACATATGCTGCAACATCATTCGATGACGTATCGGATGCCAGCCTAGAAACAAAAACAAATTTATTAAGTGGCATAACAACCAGAGGCTTGTGTGCCCCAATTGTAATGCCAGTAGAATCAATAGGCACACTAGCCTTTGGACCGGAGGACTGATTTATAGGATCACAAATTATGTTGTTAGTGGCAAGGTTATTGTTAAGATTCCTTGCCGGGGAGTTAAATAACATTAATGAGCTAGCAATGGGGGATTATTGCTAGGCACCAGAAGCGGTTTAGTGGGCAGGACAGGTGGGACAGTTATTGGATGAGGTCCCGAAGTCTTTTTACGCTTCGGGGATTCAGTTATCACTTTGCCTTTTTTGAAATTGGACTCTAGCTCGAAAGACTTTTGCTGGTTATTAAAAGCAACATGCATAGCTTTAAAGCCTTCGTGAGTCTGCCTCATAAATTGCGAAGACTCTTTCACCGCCTCTTTGCAAGACCCACAATACCATTTAAGGCCTGTGTTAGCAAGCAGACATTCCCTGGGTTTGGCTGTAAAGCCAACACATTTCATGTGGATGATGTTGTCACATAGACCACATAAAAAAAAATCTTGGTTGGTTGAACCAACCAATTTGCAATTTTCACTGCAATAGACAAGCATCATGAAGTAATATGCTTTAGCAAAAAAAGGTAGGGTGCAGGTATGTATAAGTTAAAACGTATCAATGCAAAGAGCACGATAAAACGGTAAAAATCAAAGAGCGCTAGGCGAGAGTGCGTGAGCGCGTAAGCAGTTATAACTGCAAGAACGACTAATAAGAGCGGACGAGAGCGGAGAGGACTGACGTTGGAGAGCGAGAGCAAGAAAATAGACAAAGTGCTTGGCGTTGGCAGACGAAATTACAGAATATACAAAAGCAAATATAAGTATGTATGGATGTACTGGTGTTGTCTGTAATTTTAAGCAATGCAGCGGCTGTTCGACCACAAATTAAAATCAAATATTAAGCCGGCAATTTTATAACTATACACGTAAATACATACAAAGTACACTTGCGATCACTTTACTAAATGTTTACAAATGTTACCCATGAAAACACTGTTCACAATCACAAGAAAACAGATAATTTACTGGGAGCACGCAAAAACACAACCGTCACCAACGAAAGTTAGAAAGTTTGTTTGTTTGTTTGTTTTACCTCTCAAATGTTCAGTTGATTGCTTTGCGCTCGATGTTTTATATATTTACTGTTTAAATATTTGTGAGGTTATAATGACAGATAAGACAAAGAAAATAAATTTCTTTACTTTTCAAATATTTGTGAGATGATGACAGATAAGACAAAGTGAGCGTAAAAAGTTGGCGTTGTAATTTTTAAATTTTTTTGCCTATGTTACTTGCGGTCGTTATCACAACAACTCACCAAAATATCATCAAAATCGCTTCAGCGGTTTCAGAGTTTATATGCATACATTGCCTTTTATATATACGTATAGATAAGTCAATTGTGTAAAGATAAATATTTTTTGTTTTGTATAACTCCTTCTGACGAAAATACATATGTTTTTCATTTTATTTTATTTTTATTTATTTTTAACGCGTTGCTCGGGGCATCGTTGAATTGCAATACAAATTTCTTCGACTTATACTAGCTTACAGACCCATTTTCCACTTCGAAAGATCTGGGATAGGTTTCGAGATTGGCGCAAAGTAGTTTATGCAGCAACGGTAATTGCTCGCTTAGCTCACAAAAGACTCTTCAGAGTCCCTTTTTCGCGCCGTTATTATTCACAATGAAGCATAGACGCTTTCTAGACGCATACTTGTTGAGAAAGGCTTGTTTACACCTAATCAACGTGCCTGACATCGATAGAATTACAAATAAGTATTGCACAAAAATAAATACTTTACAACCCGGCAGTCCTGACAGGGAATCGACCTCGATTCCACCTACTCTAGATCATAGAGGGCTTGAAGCCATACCAAACGGCGGGTGTTGCCTGCCGTCGGACATCAAAAGCACAATTTTAATCAGACGTGAGCCACAATTTTAGTTTAGATGACTACAGCACACCATCATACGGAAGCTGTGTGAGCTGGGAGCCTTCAACATCTCGGATGACATACCGATAATTCAGAAGTTTCTTGTGGATGACATAGGGACCGCGGTATCGCTTAATGAGTTTTTTTTGTTTATGCCGGCCGTCGTATCAACATTCTTGATGACGACCAAATCACCTTCTTCAAAATTAACGACAGGGCGATGATATTTGCTAAAGTACTCTGTGTTATACTCTTGAGATTTTACAATGTTCTGCAGGGCAATCTAACGGGTGTCCACTAAGGGCACTTCACAAATAAGCCTATCATCTAAACGCTCAGTTAACTCATCTATAACAGCACCGCGCTGTTCGACACAAAAAGGAGGACGGAGGGTGGAAATTTAGTTGTGGAGTTGATTGAATTATTCAAGGGGAACTCAATTTTCGGAAGTTGTTTCGCCCAATCGGCATGATCTTATGGTTCAGCCTATTTACTAAGCATGGGACCTAATACACGGTTAACGCGTTCCACTTGACCATTAGCCCGAGGGGAGGCAGTGGCATTCTGGACATGGACTTGGCGGAGGTGAAACATATACCTCGATCACTAACAATTCGGCGGGGCCGACTATAATTGGAAAAATACTGCGTCTTTAAACTGTGACATGCTTCCCGGGAACTAGTAGTAGCGGCAGGGTACAATTTGACAAACTTGGTGAGGGCATCAATAACGACTAACATATATTTTTTCGTGGACTGTATACACGGAAGAGGTCCTAAAAGGTCAATATGAAGAGTGTCAAACGGCAGAGGGGTTTTCGGAATACTATGCACGGTAGCATTATTACTGTTAGCGAAAGGGGAGTAGTAGATACATTTGAGGCAATTTTTAATCAAGTTGTTAACTTAAGATTTCATATACGAAAACTAATAATGTTTTTTAATCTGTATACAACATTTTTCAGTGGCCAGATGGCCTAGCTTCTCATGCACTGTTCGTATGACACTGTTAATCATTTGGGCAGGTACATAAAGCTGAAGTACGTCTGTCGGTGATCGGCGATACACGACACCATCTTGCAACTCAAAACCAGCAATCTCTTGGTTCTCCAGGACACTCCGAAGTTAGACAATTTCTGAATCACGGTTTTGCGTCAGTTGTAGTAGGAAATCCAGGTTCACATCGTCCACATATGCAGAAGTTTCTAGTCTACTAAGTGCATCAACGTGTGGCATACAAATACCTGACCGATGTACAATCGTATAGTTATAGTTTTCTAAAAGTAATGCCCAGCGGGCAATTTTCGCTGTAGATCCACCATTCTTAAGGGTTAACGCTAATGAATTACAATCTGTAATTATCTTAAACGGAATGAACTTCAGGTATGTCTCAAAACGCTTTAAGGCGTACACGATAGCCAGGGTTTCTAATTCATAACTATGCAGCTTGGATTCTGGGACGGAAGCGGTCTTTGAAAAATAACACACAGGATGAAATTTATCATCAGTTTGTTTCTGCAGGAGCATTGCTCCAAAACGGCGGAACTAGCATCACAATGTAATTCAGTTTCAGACTTCGGATTATAAATAGACAGCACCGGTGACTCGATCAGTTTGGACTGCAGTGTTCGAAATGATTTAAGACACTCATCAGAAAAAACGTAAGGGGCATTTTTTTTCAGCAGGCGCGACATAGGATAAGCAATTTTGGCAAAGTTGGGTACAAAACGGCGGAAGTAAGAAAAGAGACCCAAACAGCGTTCCAGTTCTTTCCTATCCCGGGGTTCCGGCAGACTTTTTATAGCTTGAAGGTGACCTGGTTTCGGGGTGATACCGGAAGAATTCGCTAAATACCCCAATTACTCTAACTCTTTGTGCGCAAAACGACACTTAGACAATTTAAGGCGTATCCCATTCTCTTGTAGGGAATAAAGTGCCTCTTTCAACACTTGCAGATGGGTTTCAAAATCACTCGACGTGATTAATATGTCGTCCATATAAATCACTAATTGACCTCTATTGATCAAGTCCTTTAGCACAAAGTATACAAATCTAGCAAAAACTGGGGGACCATTACATAAGCCAAACGGCATGCGTACGTACTCAAATTGACCATCAGGTGTTACAAAGGCAGTGTATTTAATGGAATCAGGATGCATCTTGACATGGTGAAATCCACTTTCTAAATCTAGTACAGTAAAGTACGATTTACCCCCCAGATGTTCAATAAAATCCTCTAACAGCGGAATTGGAAAGTGGTCACGAACAGTAGTTTTGTTCAGCGGGCGATAATCAACACACTTCCTTAAGGTATTATCTTTTTTTCTTACAGGCACTATAGCGGAAGCGTAAGGGGAACTACTATGACGGATAATGCCGGCAGTTAATAAGTCATCACATATCTGGCGCACTTCGTTGCGCTCGTGATGGGATAATCGGCGGGGACGGCAGAAAATAGGAGTCTGACTTGTCAATTCGGTTTTCATTTCGTAGTTGGTTGGTTTAATCAGTTCGGAAGGGATATCAACATAAGAGGCGGAAATAACAGACTGCAACTTTGTAGATTGTTCTAACGGCAGAGTAGGCTCTATATTAAACTCATTTTCACTATCAGCAGGTAATTCGATTGCATTAATATATGCTAGGGCATCACTCAGCAAATGCTCAGACATGACGGAACACTCTCTTTCAGTGGTACACGACTGTGATTTGGCAGGCATAAACTTATTTTCATGAAGCGACCGGGTTGACTCTTTTTTGGTCATTGTGCGTTTGACATCTTTCCTAAACAAATCAAGTGAATTAAGGACAGCAGTGAGTTTCTTGTTACAATTCATTTTATATTTATCTAAACTGAGTAATTGACATTTGGTATAATACATTTTTATTTTGCATAATTTTATATTGGTTTTAACAAAAAAGATCATGGGCAAATTTGTGGCACTATTAGGCAGTACATCAAATTGATGGAATACTGTTTGGTTGAATATTCTTATTTCACATTGTGCTTTCCCTAAGGACGTAAGTTGGTCGTTACCCAGACCACGGCAGTTCAGCAGGGTTGGCTTTAGCCTATATGAAGATGGCACCTCCGATTGCCGAATGAAACTTCTAGGGCTACCCGAGTCAAGGAGGGAAAAAATATTTGTAATCTCACTGCTTTTCACTTGATTTGACATAAAGGCAACACTCACCATTTGTAGATGTTCTTTCTTGTCTATTACGGCGTCTCCGCAACATGAAGGGGTGACTGCGGCAGCAGCAGCGGCGGCGTTGGTGGCAACGGCAGTTCCAACCTTTGACGGGCAGTTCCTTTAGACGTGATCAAGTTTCCCGCATTTAAAGCAAGAACTTGCTGGTCTGATGGGCTTTGGGCACTGCGACTTAAAGTGACCGAACCCTGAACAATTGAAACATCGCACATCTTTGGGTGCAGGGACAGTGTGCGTGGACGGCAGCGAAGCACTACTCACAGCGGGCTGTCGAGACGTCGGTTGTTGTGCTGCGGTTATCTGCTTGCTCGCCTGTGCTTGAACCTTCCATCTCTCATAACGTTCCAATAGCGTTTTCAGGTCTTTGACGGTCCTTGCGGCGTACAGCATGCCCACTGCTGGCGAGTTATCCCGAAGCCTCTCGATGATCAAGTCCACCAATTCGGACTCCGGAATCGTGGCGTTCATTGCAATTTCCTACATCTCTATGGCGTACCTCTGGTACCCCTCTCCTGGCTTGATGCGTCTGCTTCTTAGGGCTGAATAAACTTCTTCCACGCTTCGTGATTGCCCAAACTCACTGACCAAGATTTCTCTTAGTTGTTGGTAGCTGTGTACTGTTATTGTGCGCATAACTACAGCTGCAGTGCCCTCCAGGAGCCGACGGCAGGCGATCAACCTAAACCGGGCATCCAACTGCAGTATGTCGCAAGCATCCTCCAGGTTGCGGATCCATTTCGTGACATCGTACGCATTATCTGCCGAGAATATGGGTACCATTGATTCTATGACAGATATGTCTGTGACCCGCTGGCTGGGCAGGCTAGGAGATACGCCTAGTTGCAATTGCAAACTCGCAATCTGCTGCTGCAATTCTAAAACCTCCTGTTTGCGTAAGTTTGCTAACCGCTCATCTAGGCTTGCCGACTGCAGGGCTAGCGCTGTGGCGGCAGGCATAGGCGCAGACACAGGAGCCGTGGACGACAGGGCAGCAGCTGGAAGCGTTTTACAGCGAATGCGGCTCTGCAACAGCAGACAACGAGGCGGCAGCAGCAGCGGTTTACAGCGGGGGTGCTGCTGGAATGTCAGGCAGTGAATCAGCAGTCACTACAGCTGACGGCAGGATTGCTGGTGGCACGGAAGAGGCAAGTGCAGCAACGGCAGGGTTGGCGTTAAAAAGGCAGACAGCAGTGCGGCAGCAGGATCGGTGGGCGGTTGATTTGGTGCTAACACAGCAGACAGCGGGGCGGCAGCAAAAGCGGTTGGCGGCAGTGTTTCTGATGGCTCGGCAGACAAGGGAGCGGCAGTGGAAGGGGTTGACGGCAGACTCATTGCTGAAACATCGATCAGCGGGGCGGCAGCAATAACGGGTGAAGGCAGCGTTGAGGATAGCAAAGCAGACAAGGGGGCGGCAGCGGAAGAGGTTGACGGCAGTGTTGACGTTTGGGCAACAGATTTGGCGGCAGCGGCAGGCGCATTGGGCAGCGGGGTCACCGCTGTGACAGCAGGTGGCGACGCGGCAGCGGGTTTTGTCACCTCTGCAAGCAGTTTTATTATTCGCCAGTTATTCGCCTTCGGCAGGTTAACAATATCTTCTTTCGTCAAGCCTATCTTTGGTGGAGCCACACTTTTTGATAAATCTTAATACTGACATCGATACCTTAATAATAGCTTACGATATATCGGTATACACGAACATAACATAACATAAACGATCGAGAGAATTACATATAAATATTGCACAAAAATAAATACTTTACATAAGTTAAGTCAAAATTGAGTTTCTCAATGTCCGGTTAGGGTTAAATGAGACATAAATTTAACTGATGCCTTAGGGGCCGGTTAAGTGCCGATATAAATATCGCAAAAATCATCGTAAGGCAAACAGCTGACTCAAGCCGAAACTTGCATTGTATTTATTTTATAATAATTCAAACAAAATGGAATCACATAAGCGCATTTTTAACATCCACGAAATGGAAACGTAATTAGAAGAATTGGAGCAGACAGTTAATAAGTGTAATAATAGTGTTAATAATAATAATAGTTAATAAGTGTAATAAAGTGAACTATTTCACTGAATCGGATGAAGCCAAATTTGTGCAAAGGTTCAGGTTGACAAAATCAATATGTCAATTGCCCATATAAGGGATCAGGTGGCATTCCAAAGCGACAGGTAAACAAGCAACTTCAGTTGTGCTTAAATTATTTATATATAACATTTTAAACAGGAATCATGGAATGTTGCTGGAGACAAAGCTTTTGGTGGCTCTGCGTTATTATGCAAGCGGCAGCTTCCTTATCGCTCCTGGTGACTTCTGCGGAGTCAGCGTTTCTTCGGCAAGCTGTGCCGTAAAAACAGTATCACACGCTACTGCACTTTTGTCAAGGAAATTCATAAAGATGAATAAGGTTTCCATGCAGAAAACAGTCAATGGATTTTTTGCCATTGCAAAATTTCCAAAGGTTGTTGGGTCAAAAGACTGCACTCATATCCGCATACAATCACCTGATGGTCAACATGCGAAAACATTCCGCAACCGAAAGGGATACTTCTCTTTTAATGTGCCAGCAAATGTTCACAAACTAAGTAGCAAGTTGGCCAGGGTGCACACATGACAGCACTATGTTTAATAACAGCCGTTTGAAATTTAAGCTTGACAATGAAGAATTCAAGAATCACTTCATTTTAGGAGATAGTGGCTATAAGTCATCCGACTATATGATGACACCACTACAAAATCCTATATCGGAATGTAAAAATCTTTACAATGAGTCGCAATTGAGATTGGGGTGTGGAAAAGGCGGTTTCCATATCTCATTTCACGGCAATGGAAGTTATTGTAGGTTGTAGGTGTTTTGCACAATATTGCCATTATGCAAAACGATCCATTGCCTGTAGAATCTGACACTAATCAGCCCTTTGTTGACTCAAATTTGGAAGGAAATTCCACTTAAGCCACAACAATCAATGAGAATGCTGAAAAAGCAAGGGAACCAGTTATTTTTCATCGTAAGAGATCTTTCCTTTTATTTAATTAATTTGTAATATTATTTTTTTTTTTTTATTTCAGACTGTGATGTTAATTTTTATACCCTTAACCCATAAAATGGTTAAAAAAAGGTTTTGCAAATGTATGTAACAGGCAGAAAGAAGTATCCCCGACCCCATAAAGTATATATATTCTTAATCAGCATCAACAGCCGAGACGATATAGCCATGTCCGTCTGTCCGTCTGTATGAACGCGTGGATCTCAGAGACTACAAGAGCTAGAGACTTTAGATTTTGTATATACATAAGTTCTCCTATACAATGAGCAGAACAAGTTTGCTTCAAATTATCGATAACTATTCTGGTTTCCGATAAACACATGGAATCGATAACAAAAAATATCGAATTTGGAAAATGTAAAAATGAGGGTTGAAGTAATGGGTAACGA
The DNA here is from genome assembly GCA_030179655.1 of Scaptomyza flava. Taxonomy (NCBI): domain Eukaryota; kingdom Metazoa; phylum Arthropoda; class Insecta; order Diptera; family Drosophilidae; genus Scaptomyza; species Scaptomyza flava. The sequence continues at coordinate 1,096,199 of JARNME010000188.1, read as the reverse complement.
TAGAAGTGGAAACGCTGCAGTCGGACGCAACCGATTGCGTTATACTCGTTACCACTATTAAAACCGGTAAAAAGAGGCCTGATTGAAAAGGGATGCGGATGCGGCAGGGGTGTACGCTGCCTTAAAACTTCTCCGATGCAAATGATGATGCCACCAGCTATATTCCTTCCAAATTTGATGACTCTAGCACAAAGTTTGTAAAAGGTATGGAAAGGGTTGGGGGCGGTAAAGGTGGGTGTAGTATCAAAATTTGTCCTGCAGGTCTTTGTGGAATGTCAATTGCTATCTTCATACCAAATTTGGTGACTCTAGCTCAAAGTTTTTAAATGGTGTGGAAATATTGGCGGAATGGGTGGGCGCGGAAGCGTTGGGTCGGATGGGGTGGCTAGGGCGGCTGTAATGGTGGGCGTGGCATACACGAATTTGATGCAGTTTTGGGAGGTCGTTATCACTTAGCTTGTCACCAAATTTGGTGGTAATAGCTCAAAAACTGTGGGAGATATATAGGCTTTTCTGATTTCAAAATGCGGTGGTGCTGGGGACGGAATAGGTGGGCGTGGATCCAAAGTTTTTGATGCAGTTTATTGGGGGTTGCTGGTAGCTATCTGCTTACCAAGATGTTAGGATGTCCCAAATATGTGGATATATCGGTTTTGAGTTATCGTAATTATCGATTGGCCAGCCCCCAGTTATCGTAGAGCCCCCATCTTAACACTTTAATTTACTATCCCATAGATAAAGAGAATTTAAAAGTTTCAAGTCTCTAGCTTGAAGAGTGTGGAAAAAAATTGCGCACATACAGACGGACGAACGAACAGACGGTCAGACGAATAGACGGAAGGACATCATGACGGACATCGCACAAACCTAATATACTCTTTACCTACGGTAACCAGTAAAACAAGGAAATTATCTTCAGAGACATAAAGGTTTTTACTCCGCTGCCACTTATGGGTTTCAGTCGAGCTCATAAAAAGCAATTTATTTTCCATTTTAAATAAAATTTTGGTTTTGAAGTGGCAATGGAAAAAGAATTTGGCATTCACAAAACAAAACAAGTGGAATCACTGCAGTCGGATACAACCGACTGCGGTATACTTGTTACCACTATTAAAACCGGTAAAAAGAGGCCTGATTAAAAATGGATGCGGATGCGGCAGGGGTGTACGCTGCCTTAAAACTTCTCCGATGCAAATGATGATGCCACCAGCTATATTCCTTCCAAATTTGATGACTCTAGCACAAAGTTTGTAAAAGGTATGGAAAGGGTTGGGGGCGTTAAGGGTGGGTGAAGTATCATAATTTGTCCTGCAGATCTTTGTGGAATGTCAATTGCTATCTTCATACCAAATTTGGTGACTCTAGCGCAAAGTTTGTAAAAGGTATGGAAAAGGGGCTGGGCCGGAATGGGTGGGTGTGGCATACAAATTTTTGGTGCAGATCTTTGTGGAATGTCATTTGTTATCTTCATACCAAAATGGGTGACTCTAGCTCGAAGTTTGTAAAAGGTATCGAAAGTGGTGCTGGTTGTGGTATGGGTGGGCGTGGTGTCAAAATTTTTGGTGCAGATCTATGTGCGATACCAATTACTTTCTTTATACCAAAATTGGTGGCTCTAGCTCGAAGTTTGTAAAAGGTGGGGAAAGGGGGTAGGGGAAGGGGGGCTAGGCCTGAATTGGTGGGGGTGGCATCAAAATTTTTGATGCAGATCTTTGTGGAATATCAATTGCTTTCTTCATACCAAAGTGGGTGAATCCACCTCAAAGTTTCAGAAGGTGTCGCAAGGGGTGGCTGCGGGCGGTAAGAGTGGGTGTGGCATCAAAATTTTTGCTGCAGATCTTTGAGGAATTCCAATTGCTATCTTCATACCAAATGTGGTGACTCTAGCTCGAAGCTTGTAAAAGGTAGAGAAAGGATGGCTGGGGCGGTTTGGGTGGGCGTCAATTCAATTTTTTGCTGCAGATCCATGTGAGATGTGAATTCCTACCTTCATACCAAATTTGGTGACTCCAGCTCTAAGATTAAATGGTGTGAAAAGGGGGTGGAATGTGTGGGCGCGGCTCCAAAACTTTGATGCTGATTTTTGGGGGTCGTTACCAGCTATCTTCCCACCAAATTTTTGGAACTCTGGAAGATACACGCATTCCCTTTTTTGACGAAGCGTTGGGGCGGATGGGGGCGGCTAGGGCAGTAGTGGTGGGCGTGGCATCCAACCTTTGGCACAGGTTTTGGGGGTCACCATCACTTATCTTGGCACCGAATTTGGTGGCTATAGCTCAAAAACTGTGGGAGATATATGCTTTTCTGATTTAAAAATTCGAGGGTGCTGGGGTCGGAATGGGTGGGCGTGGCTCCAAAATTTGATGCGGCTTTTTGGAGGTTCTAGTAGCTACCTGCTTACCAAATGTGGTAGATCTAGCTGTAAGGATGGGCAAAATATGTGGACTTATCGGTTTTGAGTTATCGAATTTATCGATATACCAGCCCCCAATTATCGTAGAACCCCCATCTTGAAACTTTAATTTACTATCCCATAGATAAAGAGAATTGAAAAGTTTCAAAACTCTAGCCTGAAGGGTGTAAAAAAAATTTACGAACTTACAGACGGTCAGACGGACGGACACCATGACGGACATTGCATAAACCTACGGTAACGAGTATAAAAATACCATAAAAGACAGCTGATTTTCTCGTGAGGTCTTGCACCATGCGATAGTATCTTAACGTTGCAGGTTAACTTTACATTGAGAAAACCAAATTCGTTAAACCCTGTTTAACAAGCATTGAATTTATACAGAGTTTAACTAACTACAACTTTAACCGGACATGGAAAAAACGGCCCTAAGTTTGCTAATGGTATTGTGAAGCCTGGCATAGGGTACTGGTCGGTAATCGTTTTGAGATTGTGTATCTTGGCGTTTATATATTTTGCCAGCTTCTTTGTTTGTTTATTTTTGGACTAACTGCGAACCGATCCGCCTCATACTCTGTAACTTGTATCTGCTGGTCAACGAAACAATTAAGTTATTGTAGGATTTAAGTTGAGACCAACTTCTATACACCATTTATTCGTGATCTAGTTCCCAACTGTACAATGTCACGGAGTGTTTTATCGTACTTGCCCCGTGCTATTATCACAATGTCATCAGCATAGCTCTGACACTGGATACCCCTGCTGGCAAGTCTACTTAAAAGCTCATCTAATAATATGCTCCAGTTGATCTGTTCAGCCCTTTTCTATTTCCGGTAGCCCTGACTGCAACATGCTGGTACGTCTTTACTTACCTCTGTCTAGCACAAGGTGCATTGCAGCTCATATGGTGCCGTGTCCGTAGACCGGTCTGCCCAATATGACAAAACTCAAATTTTTGCGTACTTCTGCTTTTAAAGATATTGTCTCTATGCTTCAGGGCTTAATTAGCCTGCGGAACTCGTTTGGATAGGTCTGTATGGATCCATACGACATCATTTGTACATGCTATGTTCCCACAGAAGTCCCTCTAGTTTTTACGTTCTGCCATAATAATCACACTTCATCCTTCTTGTAGGAGGTGAGGCTTTTACGGCATTTGAGCCATACCTCGTGTCTCTTCGATCTGTATAAGAGGCGACGGGTCATAAGACGCTGTCTTTCGAAACCATCATTTAACCATGAGGCGTCTTTTTGTCTGTGATTTTTCCCAAGTGGGGAGCGTTTTCAAAACGCATTAATCATATTACTGCCCAAAGCTACCATATCTTATTCAAGCTTAGGTTTATCGGCGGCTAAATTAATTTTGCTGGGGTAACGAGTTGGTACGTAACTCTTCGGACATGCATTCTTCTGAGGAGACATGCCAAGTCCTTATATGTGGCCTAAGAAAATGGCTTAAAGAACTGATACTCTAGTTTTAGTTACCAAGGTCAGTGTTCCTTATAGTTATAGAGTTATATTTAAATATAATGTCGGTAATGCACTCAATCCTTGCGTTGCCATCATTGCTGCCCATAAATAGTGAATCACCTTGGCATTGCAGCCAATTCATACCAATAGCTTCTCCTTTTTTTTTTTTCTTTTTTTTAAATTTCTGGTGCTGGGCAAACATCATCACCAGCAGATGCCACTACCATAGGGGATTTGTTTCCTTTTGCCTACACGGCAATTAGAAAGAAGTCCGCATTGACATGAAGATGCACGCTGAAACCTAACATTCCACTCACCGGTGAGCCCATTTACTGGCTCAGTGATCCAAGAGAGTTACCGGATGTATTTGATTTTGCAATCGCAAACGATTTTCATCCCAGGCATTTTGTTTTATGTTCGAAATGCTGTTCTTCTAATGACTTCAAGGAAGCTATCTCCAACTTTGACAAGAAACAGCTAACAGATTGGAGCGGCACGAAAAAAACTACCGGACAAATGCAGTCAGCGCCGGATTCTCTGAAAAAACCACCCCCTAAGCCTGCCTTCAGTTTTGAGTGAAGGTTAATATTCCAGACAATCTGGATCTAAAAGTTAGAAATTTCATATTGAGCTGCGTTTGGCCAGGTATTTTAAACTCAGTAACTCTCCAGTTGAATAAATCATCGTGCAAGTAGGTAACGTCGTTAACTTTCTCTAGGATAGCGTTTATAGAGGGGCGCTTGCACTATCTATTTATAACATCTAGGTGACTCTTCAATAGATATTGAAGAAGGTCCTCACATCTTTTACTGACATAACTACTCCTCCAAATGTTGTGCTGAGCGTTCGAATCACAGCCGTTAAAAACATTTTTCACGGCTGTTCGGCAGAGGCTGACAAGCTGCTGGACCTCCACCGTTGGTGCTTCATCCGTATCACTAGGGAATTAAGCAGCTGCCACAACCACTTCCCGGACTCCTTTCCTTTCCTTTGCCACCACCATGGCAGTCGCAACTATATCCCTGCAGATAAAGTTAGTTAAAGGGAAAAGATTCAAACTTACATTCATCAGGATAGCCGCACAAGGTCATACGCGGCTATCCTGATGCGCGGTCATACAAAAACTTACTTGCACCTCCCACAAGTCCTCTGATTTGGCCACTAATAGACCATGGCTTATGGAACACGGCTAGGTTGATCTTTTTTTCGGCGAAGATCTTACAAAATGTAACCTACACTATTTTTGCGTGGGTCAGGTTAGCCTGGAGAGCCCGTATAGTTCTCATTGATCCTCTCTGGAGCGCTTAACGAGGCCCACTCCGACCAACATAGGCAACAACGTCATCACTCGACAGCACCAAACTTTTTAACTGGCTTTTTTAAGGGCTGCTTGCAAGCTGGCACCTCTGCGTTTGCGGTTTCAGCAGGGCGCTGGCGTTTGACGGCCAAGTTCTCTTGCACCATGTTGGAAAAGCCGACTTCCTTCGGCGCCATGTGCCGCTTGCTCCCGAAATGTGACCTACCCTCTTCGATCTTTTGGTCAGCCCACTAATGCTGGCGGACCTCATCAAACGTGAGATCTCGCTTGCATTCAGCAAACCGAGCCTGGATCTTGAGGGCGGCCTTGTACTAGGCTTTGGCTCTCATGCCCTCCTTTAATCTTTCGAGCCCGAATCAACTATGGGTACTGGTACTCACCGGCTTAGGTAGACATGATGGATCCTCAGCCTCTGAAGTAAGAGACCCCCCATGTGATTCGCAATGCGAGTCTCCATTGATTGCGGCATCGCTCTACATTTCGGTAGTAGCTTTGCAACTGTCCTGGCCTGTGGATTTATCCTTACCGTGCCCGCTGGTGGAAGCACCCTTTTCCACCACTTACAGACATACACACACACATGAGTCTGTTAGCAACTTGATCGCTGGCACACGCGCCCTACATTAGGAAAGATTGGGTCCCTGCTCTATTTCGGAACAGCAGCAACAGAATGACTTCAATTTTCGGCGCGATATACTGGGATTGCAAAAAATGCAACGCATTTCGTTCGGCTTGCCGATGTCAGCCGCTGAAGTGCTTTGTGGTCCTGATCACACACATTTTACAAGAAAGATATTATTAGTCGATTTCACACCTCTATGTTAAATATTTTGCTCAGTGTTATTGGTAAGTGCTCTGCTAAAGCATCTTTTAGGCACCCTGTAAAACACATATATTTGCAAAAATTGTTTAACCATCATAAAATGTTGTTTTTATTTTTATTATAGCACCGAGAGATTCTGGAACGGTTGGAAGAATCAGAAACTGCGAATAACCACCTACTCAAACGTCTTGATAAATTAAAAAAAGCAAAGAGCGCAATTTTGAAGGACTTATGACCGCAAATGGCAACAAAAACAGGACAACCAACACCGGCCAAAAAATTGCTACGAAGAAGTATGCACGTAGCAGAAAATTAATTAGCAAAAATGATAACATAGATGATGTGTTTCCAAAATAGACCAGTCGTAAATAATAATAGGGTTGATATAATTTGATAAAATACTTTTTAACACTGTACTTTCAAATGTATACAGTCGAACTTCTCTCTGACGAACTTCCTTACAACGAACTCATATCGAAAACGCTGCAATATGGTTCAACGAAAAACCCATTCAATATAACAAACTTTCTCTATAACGAAGTTTTTTCTTATCTCTGGAGATTCGCTATATGGAAGCTCGACTGTATTGGCAATCATGAATATTTAAAAAATTTGCATATGGCTTAACTCTGTTTTTTCTGATCAGAAAGAAAACATGTATTTTTTTTTAGAAATCAAAATTCTAATTTTTCTGGCATTGACATGTATTGCACAAGACCTCTAAATAACAATATAATCGCCCGTATTAACTATGTAGTCGTCAACGTCGTTGTTTTTTGGTAGTGATCGTCACATCCAGCCAACGTATCAAGTCGACGCTATTTCGGTATTGTATAAAAGGCTCATGTTGACATTGGATGCTTATTGAAAGTTTCAGTGCCAATAAACACTTTTCATTCTGGTTTATTACCAACTATGTTTATTAAAATGAGAACACACGTTGAAGAATTATTAAGTCCATTACCTAATTTACGCAGAACCATAAACCTTAAGCTGTGTAACAATGCATTTAAAGTAAGTCGTGCTTGCGCTCTTAATGTTAATTCAACATAGAGTTAAAAGAGGCTTAATGCAAGCACGGCAATCCAATAGGCTAACACTTGCAAGAAATAACTACTAAACATCAGAAGTGCTCATTTTGAAGAAAATAAAAAGACTAAATCGAAAAGTCATAAAAAGCAATTATAAAATGTATTCTTTTCTAACAACGCCTCTGCTACAAACATTGGTCCTTCGAGCCAGATAACATTCTGCACTCGCCCCAGCTAGTTTCTTGGTGGAAAAAAGATAAGTAACACATTTATTAATTTTTTTAAAATTTTTTTAGCACCCGCTAAAACAATTTCTGGCTTTAAATCTTATGTAAAAAGCCAAATGTTTAAAATAAAATACTTATAAATATATAGATATTTACTGACATATGTTATTAAAAGATCCACTTCCACTGCATTGCAGCACAAACAAATGTACCTATGTGCATTCATTCTACCACCACAGAATAATAGTTTATCCTAATTATTATTCGCAAAAACCCTACAATTTTTTTTTTTTATATATAATCCAATCATGCCAATAGTCGGAAAACATAAACATAGGTACAATAGGTCTGTTCGATAGCTGCACTAGGTTGCCCTAGTGTACACTAGTTCACAAAGAAGTGTTCGATAGCTGAACATTTTTAGAGTAAACTGTTCTACCCTGTGTTTTTTTAGTGTGCCCTGACTTACACTTATCTGCACTTTTCTACACCACCAAAAATCAAGAGCAGAAAAGTGTTGAACAAAAAAACAGCTTTTTTGTGCCAGTTACGTTTTTGAGCTTTTTAAATCAGTTTAACATAGGGTGTTCACTGTAAAAGTGCAAGCCATACCAACAACAATTTGTACAGAATCGAGTTTACACTTTTTGCTAGACCCCTGCCTATGACTAAAATATCGTTGTACTTTTACAACGATTTCAGTGTTCAAAAATGATACAAAAGTGAAAACGTGTTGCACAATACAAGCAATTTTCTGGTATTCTTATACTCGATACCGAAGGTAAAGAGTATATTCAGTTTGTGCAATGTCCGTCATGGTGTCTGTCCGTCTGTATGAAACTTTCCAATTCTCTTTATCTATGGGATAGTAAATCAAAGTGTCAAGATTGGGGTTCTACGATAACTGGGAGGGCTGGCAAATCGATAAATTCGATAACTCAAAACCGATAAATCCACATATTTCGGACATCGTTACAGCTAGAACTACCAAAGTTGGTAAGAAGATAGCTACTATCAACCCCCAAAAACTGCATCAAAAGTTTGGATGCCTCGCCTACCGATACTGCCCTAGCCACCCCCATCCACCCCAACGCTTCGTCAAAAACGGGAAAGCGTGTATCTTCCAGAGTTGTGGAGCTAGAGCCTCAAAATTTGGTAGGAAGATAGCTGGTAACTTATCTTTCGTTGTAACTTTGGTTGGCTTCCTTATGCAGTTTTCTATCCGCATTGTAGTGCTTCAGCTTAAGCATTTAAGAACAGAATATGGTTGCATGATTAAATCTTTGTGGAAACGCAACTTTAATCTTCTAGAAGCTTAACAACTATTTAAAAATGCGTTCGTGCAATTGAAGGTGCGGTTGCGTCGCATAGGGAAATGCTTTAACAGAGCGCTACGCAATAATTATTTCGTCATTAAATGTGTATCACATAAAGGGAGCATCCAGAATCCCATATTGTATATGTCGCTCATTTACTTGCAGACTGTCAAAGTTCAAGAATCATCGTTTTTGAATTGCAATGCAGAGTTATGCACTACGTCACGCTTTGAAACATATCATTATTTATCTATATATATATAAAAGAATTTGTCCTGATTTTCCGAATCGCCACAGCCTAAACGAAAAGAGCTAGAAGGCACACTTTTGCATGCAGGTAGTTAGTAAGCACTAAGAAGGGAATTTTTATTTGGACAACTCTTTCAAGTACTTCCCATACGATTTGAAGCACTTTTTACCCATTTAAAAAAAAAATTACACTTACAACAAGTACCCATTCCACTACTGTCGCCTGATTGTCGCACAAGCTGAGAATTTGATCGCGAGCGAGAATACAAAAACAAAACAAATGCGCAGTGACGCCTTCGCGTCGCATAAGCAAAGTCATAAAAAAAGGTTCGTACACTTGCAAAAAAGAAACGAATTCCCGCTTCTTAATAAATAAGTGCATACACAAATAAGTGAAGAACGGGCTTGAAAATTTAAATTTCATAATTTTATCTACATGTTTCACTTTTCATAGTGCAATTTTTTTTTCAGATTTGTGTGCCTTTTACAATTGATATACGACCCAAGTAGCGTTTGTTGTTGTTGTCAGTGTTGTTGTTGGGCCCGCACTGCTACTTTTTGTTGGTGTCATTGATTTAAAAAAAAAAAAACAACAACAACATAACAAAACTTTTTGCGTCTAGAAAAATATCCAGCCACATTTGCAGATGACACGGCAATCTTACCTAAGGACAGATGTATTCTAGCTGCCACAAATGAGTTACAAGAATATTTAACCAGGTTTGCTCATTGGGCCAAGAACTGGAACATTGGCATAAATGCCAGCAAATGCGCTGAGGTTACGTATGCTCTTCGACCACTTATTTGTCCAGGCGTTTACTTAAATGGAGAACTTGTACCCCACCTTTCAAAATACAAATAACTTGGTGTAATTTTAGATTGGCGGCTCACGTTCAATGCGCACACCTCATATGTCACAAGCTCTCTAAAAAAAAGAATCCAAAAACTGTACTGGCTACTAACCTGCAAGAACAAACTGTCTCTCAGAAATAAAGTACTGCTTTACAAAACCGTCATTGCACCAGTCTGGCGTTATGGAATTCAAGTTTACGGTATCGCCGCAAAATCACACCTAAACAAGGTGAGAGTTCGCAGGCAAAAACCTTAAGAATGCTCACTGGTGCCCCATGGTACGTCCGTACAACTCAGAGAAAGATCTAAATGTAGATAAAGTGGGCGACATAATCGCCCGGCAATCGGCAGCCTACCACCAACGTTTGGGTGGTCACCCAAACGCACTAGCTAGAAGGCTCCTCAGGCAACGCTCAAGAAGACGTCTTAGAAGGGTGCACCCCATCGACTTGCCCAACAGAGTTATAGCTTAAATGTGTACACTACAAACACCATACTTATATTGTATTATAAGTTGCGTAGCACACGTAATTTTAAGTTTAATTTAAGTTGTTAAAAATTATAATAACAGAAAAATTAAATGGCATCCCAAAAAAAAAAAAAAAAAAAAAAAAAAAAAAAAACACCCAAAAAAAAAAAAAAAAAAAATATCCCACACCAGAATATATTATGGGGGTGGATTCGCCTAATTGCTGCTTATATAACTTAGACAAAACGTAACACATTAACATTATTGATATATTATTGATATACAATTTCGAATAAGCAAAGGGCGTTCACATAAGCGCGTGTGTTGCTCTTATGATAATCAGATAAATTGAAATCTTGTCCGATCATGCTTCTTTGTTGTTGCTCATTTACGTTCACTCTCTATTATATGTGCGCGCTCTGCATGTCAATCATAAAGTTTAATAACCCTGCCTCCTCCGCACACACTAAATTAAAGCTAAAGCAATTCACTTAACTGCAGCCTCTTAGATATGTTTTGCGTTGATTCAGTGCGTGCGAAGAAGGTAGCGATACTACGCTCTTTGTTTGAGTTGCAGAGCGCGCGAAATTTGTAATGTTAATCGCGTTTCAATAAAAAATAAATTCAACTCACAAAAAGAAACACGACTGTTATTTTTTGCGGTGAGAATCAAACTGAACTTCTTTATTTAAATTGGTTTACATGAAAGCTTAATTCTATCTTAATATAATTGTTGATACAAATGTCTGGCTATTGACCTACTCATTGGCGTGTGCAGGTACATTTCCTGTTATTGCCAAATATGCAATGCTTGCATTTCCTGTTATTGTTCTGCTTGGACTTATGACTTATTAGGAATTTAAAGAGTTCAATAACTTTTGCACTTTCATACTTATGTTCTTATTTTCAACATTCTTACTGGTGGGATCATACATAACTTCTCCCCCTTTTAGATAAGAATTCTCCTGTATTCTACTGTTATTTAAATGAATTTTTATTTTCTTGTGTTCCAATATGATAATTGCAATCAGAATAATTATTAATATTGCTATAGCTGTATTCCAAAAATATGTTATATCTTTATGTGTGTTTAAATTTTTTATATTGAGCCAATTGATTTTATTGTGTTCTACTATTTCTTCAAACGTGACTTGTTTTGTAAAATTTTGTATCTCTTTTCTTTTTTCGTACGGTGTTATTTCATTATCTTTTTCGTATATATTAGTGAAGTAATTACTTTCAATGTTAATTGTGCAATTCGCAAACTAAATGAGTACATTATTTTCGATTTTAACTTCTTTATTGTTACAATTTTGCTTCAGTGTTATGTTATTTGCATTCTTAATTACTAATGTTTCTTCATCTAACACTAAAATTTCCAATTCTTTTTGTCTTATTAGTTTACAATTTTTCTTAAATAAACAATGTTTACTTTTTTTCATTTCTTTTAGCTATTTGTTTTTTCATATATGTATGTTATATTGTTATTCGTAAATATCATTTCTGACTTATAATCAATTTCAAAATTTGCTTTATTGGGCTTTGGAATTATTTGCAGAATTTTCATTGTTACAAAATTTTTTGGTATTTATATTGCAAATAGCAAACGCTCGATAACGTGACCTAATTAAAACCAAGGCAGTTCACGTTGACGAAAGTGTTCACGTTTTCGAATGCCAAAATAGTGTAAAATGCAGATAAATGCAATATTCACTCATATAAATTCACATTTTATTAAATCTTTAAAGAAATTTAAGAAAACTTTTAGTTAAAAAAATCTGTAATTATACCCTTCACACATGTGAAACAGGGTATATTGAGTTTCTCATGAATCTGTAACGCCTGAATGATGGGAGACCCCATAAACTATATATCAAAATGATCAGGACGAGCTCAGGAATTGATTTCCGTCCGTCCATCCGTCTGTCTGTTTCAACACGATTTCCGGCCAAACTGCTGAACCGATCTTGATGAAACTTTCACAGATTGCTTAGATCATGTCGGGTTTGTTCACTATGAAATTTCATTTCGATCGGAGCATTCTACGACATAGTCACCATACAAATTGACCATATCCTTCTATCAATTGTTGTTGCTGTCGTGCACTTGTTGTCGCACACGAACAAGTAAATGACGCTCAAGAGTAAAAATAGGACCGAAAAATTAACAACTGCACAGAAACATAAATAAGAGGGGGGAGCATTGATTTGGCCATGTGAAGGGTATCATAGTCTTGGCACAGCCAAAATTAACTACGCGGCACTATATTTTTCTTTTGAGTTTTCTGCTTTTCTAATGCTCTAATACTCAAATCATTTTAATCAATGCCTTCTTGGCTATTCTACTCTATTCGTCTTTATGTTCAACATCACTATCCGCAATGTCAACATCAATATCCTCGTTTTAGAATTGTTGTACAAATTGTAGAAAAGTGAAAATTTGCGCGATTCTTTAGTGTGCTGTTGACTTTTGAGTGAGTGAGTGAGTTTTGTGGCGAGAAAAAATGAATGAATTATTTGAGCTCAATGTAAACATTGAAAAGTTTATTGTTCATGTTATAGAGCTTTCTCGCCTTGTTCACGTTTTAGAATAGTCAATGCACAAAAAATGTTGTTCACGTTTTGATGAGTTCACGTTTTAGACGCATCACGTTATCGAGCGTTTGCTGTATTAAGAAGTCATTTTTAAATATTGCTGTTGCTAATTTGATATTATTTAGTTTGTTGAAGTTAATTTTATATTTTGTTATTTCATGATTTGTTAGTATGTTTGGGTGTAATAAGTTATACCTAGCTGCAACAACATTGTCTTGTAAATGTTCTATTTTATCTGTTATCCATTGAATTTTTATTTGTTGGTCAAAATATAAGTTTTCTTGATATCTGCTATTCTCATATTTACCTATTGCATTTAGTTGGTTTTCAATTTCTATTCTGTCTGACTTTATTATCTGTTCTATGTATTTCATCGTGTAAATTTGTTTAGTTAAAGAGTCGTCTGTCTCTTGTACTTTGTCTTTGAAAGTCGTCAAATGTGTTTCAATTGTTTTTCTGTCTTCTTCGTCCATTGTCCCGAACAGCCATTTTGCTGCGCTACCTCCTATGTTAAACAATCCTCTCTTTTTACGTGTCTGGTTTCCTTACAGTGTGTTAAGTTTAGTTCTTGCGTCTGTTATTTGTGTTTGTAATATGTGTTTATTGTCGCTTTTTTTTAATTCTATATTTTTTTTCATTTCGTTTAAAATATTTTCAATGTCTTTTAGATTTATTAGATGGACTATTATATCTGCGCTGTAACTATTTCCTGCTGTTTCATTGGTATTTGAGCATACCCGTCTTCGTCAAGTATTTGTTGTGTTATCAATGCTCCCGATATCGTCGTCATTGTCATCAGTATTATTACTGTCGTCAGTAGCGTTTTCTGTAAATTTATACGGTATTTTAATATTAGCCGGGTCAATATTTTGTAGTTTCGGTTTTTTAAATTTTGGTGCCTCCTTGTGCCTAACTGCCTTATAATTCTTTATGAACCCCTCTTCCCGCTTCTCTTCATAATTTTCTCTTGTTTTGCTTCTTAACTTTAGCATTTTTTCTTTCGACTTGTCTATATTTTCTTTAATTTTTTTCAATTCTACTTTATTATTTTGGGCTTCATTGGGTGTACACTTGATAGTTGTGTGATATCTGTCGTTATAATTTCTAACTGCTCTTTGCAAAATCTGTTTTATTTACATTTTTCCTGCTTCTGTTTTATAAATTATTCTAAACTGTTCTGCTAATGAATTATGAAATCTTTCCACATCAGCATTACCTGTGTGGCTATTCGGTTTTGTCAAATTTAGTTCAATTTTTTCTTGGATTAATAGTTCTTTAATTCTTAGTGAATTAAATTCATTGTCAGCAACAATTTTATTTGGTCTTCCTATTTTCGTAAAATGTTCTTCTAACTGTTCTACTATAGTCGTATGATTCCTGTTATTTAATGGATATGCTGCTGCGAATTTGGAAAATTTATCTACAACGGTTAAGAAATGTGTATTCTTTATTACATATGTATCTATAATATAGATTCTATATGGATAACTTCATTTTTGTCTTCTGGCGTTTCTGTTTTAACGAATTTGTTTTGTATTGGATTTATATCGTACTTGATTTCTTTGCAAAACTCACATTGATTGATAACAATCTGTATTAACTCTAATAATTTTGGGTAGTACATTTTTTCTTTAATTTGATTATATGTTTCTTGAATACCTGAGTGCATTCTTTCTCGTATGTGGTACAACAATATCTGTTTTACTGCTTCTGTTTCATATTCTATATCTTGCGCCCTAAGCGTGCATTTGACGAATTCTAACTGTTTGTCGTTCGAATATAACTTGATTCATTTTTCCTGCACTTTATTATACTTGTGATAAGACAATTCTGAGTAAATACCTATTTTTCCTTTTTTTATGTATCTAAGGAAAATTTCTTCCATAGTTGGAAAATCATATTCTGCTATTAAAATTATTCTTTTTCCGTGAATTGTTTTATACTCTTCTGTTTTTGAATTACTGATTATGATATGCGTCTTATATCTGCTTACTATTTCTTCTTTTATTGGAAAATGATCCTGTGAATTTTCTTCTGCTGAATGCACTCTTTCTACTGACATGTTATCTTCTTCTATATTTGCTATCATATTTATGTCCGATATGTTGTCGTTTGTATCGTATTGTTCCTCATCTTTATTATTTCCTGAATAATCGTCTTCTTCTAATCTGCTTAAGAAATCGGCTACTTTGTTTTCCTTTCCTTTTAAACAATATATTGTAAACTGGTATCCCCCTAATTTAAGTAGCCATCTTTGATGTCTGGGTGAAATGTCTTTCCCTTTATATTTTTAATGTAAAAATTTTATAGGTTGGTGGTCTGTTAGAATTTTAAATTTTCTACCATAGAGGTAAGGTCTAAAATAAGTTACACTCCACAGTATTGCCAAAAATTCTTTATCTGTTGCAGAGTTCTAGATGCATAACAAATTGGGTGTCCTTCTTGGGACAAGACCGCTCCAATAGCGTAATTCGATGCACCGTTGTCAACGTGAAGTTTTTTTTCAAAGTTAGGGTATGAGGCACTACGCAGGCTTAAAAGTGAAACTTTTACTAGAAGGTTAGAGAGCATGGATTACACATGTGATGCTGGTTACTCTCTGTGGCGTGCCACACGTAGCCTAAAGCGCCAACCTTGGAGAACTGTACCGCTTCGCTGTCCTGGAAACGGGCACTGCCAAACTGACGACGAGCAAGCTGAGACGTTTGCAAGTCACCTTGAAGAACGCTTTACGCCGCTTGACCTAGCTGATCAGAATAGCCTTAATGAGACCGCCCAAGCACTGGAGACTCCGCTGCAGATGTCTTTGACCATCAACCCCATCAGAGTGGAGGAGGTCAAGGAAGCTATTAATATCCTTCCTAGTTCTAAGGCTCCTGGCCATGACGGTATTTGCCACACCACCCTGAGGGCCCTGCCAATTCGAGCGCTTCTGTTTATAACGTTGATTTTCAACGCTATACTAAGAACCCAGCACTTTCCTGCCCAGTGGAAGTTAGCAAGGATCCACATGATTCATAAGTCGGGTAATCCGGAGGATGACCCTGAGTCATATCGACCGATCAGCCTCTTGCCATCTCTGTCTAAGGTTTGGGAGAGGCTTATTGCTGCACGGCTTGTTAGGCTTATGGATAATATGAACATTCTTCCTGACCACCAATTTGGGTTCAGGAGAGGGCATGGTGCAATTGAACAGGTTCACAGAGTGGTTAACCACATACTCAAGGCATTCGATGACAAGAGCTATTGCTATGGTATCTTTGTGGATGTCCAGCAGGCGTTCGACCGCGTCTGGATTAGAGGTCTGCTTCAAAAAATAAAAACGCGCCTCCCAGCTCCCTATTTCATGCTAATGCGTTCATACCTAACGGAACGCAGGTTTGAAGTCAAGGTGAGGGCTGCGATCTCTACCACGCGGGAAATGAAGGCGGGCGTTCCGCAAGGCAGCGTACTGGGCCCTTTTCTATACAACCTGTACATGGCGGACATACCCACTCCTGATTATCTTGAAGACCTCGCCTCACCAGGTAATTTTCTCATTGCCACATTTGCTGACGACGTGGCAGTATTCCACTCTGCCTCTTGCGAGTACGAGGCTGCTGACGGAGCCCAGGAGTATATCCACATCCTTGAGAGCTGGGCTCGCAGGTGGAACATCAAGCTCAACGCCTCGAAGAGCCAAGCTGTCAACTTTACACTGAGACGTGGAGAAGCACCGGCAGTCTGGCTTGATGGGAGTCCCTTGCAGCCTGAAAATCATGCTCGATACCTGGGGATCACATTGGACAAAAGGCTCTGTTTTCGCTCTCACTTTGATGGGCTCCTTAAGCAATGTCGGTGCAAGCTGTCAAAAGTTAATTGGATGATAAACGCCAATAGCGCCTTGCCGCTGCGCTGCAAACGGGCAGTGTACAACACTTTGGTTGCTCCGACTTGGAGATATGGTATACAGATTTGGGGCATTGCGTGTTGGACAAGTCGACGACGTATCCAGACACTCCAGAATTTGGCTTTGCGTCGAACAACTGGTGCTGCCTGGTACGTACGAAATTCAAACTTGCACAATGACCTCAGATTGACTACCATAGACAGCCAAGTTGGAGCTTATTCCATCAGATACAACGCACGTTTGCAGCGGCACCGAAGCCGGCTGGCTAGAGAGCTTGCGGGGAGAAGAGTCGTTAGAAGACTTAAGCGCAGGTCATTTGGAAACCTAATACAATAGCCTGGTGACGATCCAAAGGAAGTCAACCTCATCCACAAGACCCACAACTACGCCTGAAGTCAACCAGGCTTGCCGAATTTACTAATGAAGATCACTGTGTTGTAATAAAAACTAACTGTGTTTTTGGTCCAATACATTAAATAAAAATAAAAAAATAAATAAATAAAAAAAAGTTAGGGTATCTCAATATGGGGTGTGAGCTAATGAGATTTTTTAATTTCTCGAATGCTTCTATATAAGTTGGGTCTTTAGTATTAACCTTTTCGTCTTTTCTAAGGTATTTAGTAATTGGTTGTGCTACTTTAGCGTAGTCTTTGATAAACTTTCTATAATATCCCGTTATGCCTAGGAATCATAGTATTTGTTTTTCTGTTTTCGGTAACAGTAGTTTCTCTATGATGGCTATTTTATTGGGATTCGGTTTTGTACCCTCTTTTGTTAGGATGTGCCCTAAAAATTCTGTTTCTCACCTCATGAAATTACAATTGTCGATCTGAATTTTCAAATTCTTTTATAGCTTGCATATGTTCTTGTAGCGATGTGCTGAAAATAAGTATATCATCTAGATATGCAACACATTTTTATGCTCGATACCGAAGGTAAAGAGTATATTGGTTTTGTGCAATGTCCGTCATGGTGTCTGTCCGTCTGTCCGTCTGTCCGTCCGTCCGTCTGTCCGTCTGTCCGTCCGTATGTGTGCAAGTTTTTTTCACACCCTTCAAGCTAGGGACTTGAAACTTTCCAATTCTCTTTTTCTATGGGATAGTAAATTAAAGTGTCAAGATTGGGGTTCTACGATAACTGGGGGGCTGGCAAATCGATAAATTCGATAACTCAAAAACGATAAATCCGCATATTTCACACAGCCTTACAGCTAGAACTACCAAATTTGGTAAGAAGATAGCTACTAGCAACCCCCAAAAAACTGCATCAAAAATTTTGGAGCCACGCCCCCCAATTCCACCCCCAGACCCCCCGCATTTTAAAGTAAAAAAAGCCTATATCTCCCACAGTTTTTGAGCTAGAGCCACCAAATTTGGTGCCAATTTAGCTGATGATGACCCCCCAAAAACTGCACCAAAAGTTTGGATGCCACGCCCACCAATACCGCCCTAGCCGCCCCCAGATGCCCCAACGCTTCGTAAAAAACGGGAATGCGTGTATCTTCCAGAGTAGTGGAGCTAGAGCCACCAAATTTGGTAGGAAGATAGCTGGTAACGACCCCAAAAGAACTGCATCAAAGTTTTGGAGCCACGCCCACCCATCCCGCCCCCAGCCCTCCCGAATTAAGAAATCAGAAAAGCCTATATCTCCCACAGTTTTTTAGCTAGAGTCACCAAATTTGGTGCCAAGATAGATGATGATGACCCCCCAAAAACTGCATCAAAAGTTTGGATGCCACGCCCACCAATAACGCCCTAGCCACCCCCATCTGCCCCAACGCTTCGTCAGAAACGGGAATGCGTGTATATTCCAGAGTAAAGGAGCTAGAGCCACCAAATTTGGTAGGAAGATAGCTGGCAACGACCCCCAACAATCTGCATCAAAGTTTTGGAGCCTAGCCCATCCATTCCGCCCCCCTTTCCCCACCTTATTCAAACTTTGAGCTAGAGTCACCAAATTTGGTATGAAGGTAGCATTTGACATTCCACAAGGACCTGCAGCAAAAATTTGGATGCCACGCCCAACCATACCGCCCCCAGCCCCCCTTTCCCCACTTTATACAAACTTTGAGCTAGAGTCACCAAATTTGGTATGAAGGTAGCATTTCACATTCCACAAGGATCTGCAGCAAAAATTTGGATGCCACGCCCAACCATACCGCCCGCAGCCCCCCTTTCCCCACTTTATACAAACTTCGAGCTAGAGTCACCAAATTTGGTATGAAGATAGCAATTGACATCCCACATAGATCTGCACCAAAAATTTGAATGCCACGCCCAACCATACCGCCCCCAGCCCCCCTTTCCCCACTTTTACAAACTTCGAGCTAGAGTCACCAAATTTGGTATGCAGAGAGCAATTGACATCCCACATGGGTCGGCAGCAAAAATTTGAAAGCCACGCCCACCCATACCGCCCCAAGCCCCATAGCCCCCTATTCACCACCTTTTACATGCTTCGAGCTAGAGTCACCAAATTTGGTATGAAGGTAGCATTTGACATTCCACAAGGATCTGCAGCAAAAATTTGGATGCCACGCCCAACCATACCGCCCCCAGCCCCCCTTTCCCCACTTTATACAAACTTTGAGCTAGAGTCACCAAATTTGGTATGAAGGTAGCATTTCACATTCCACAAGGATCTGCAGCAAAAATTTGGATGCCACGCCCAACCATACCGCCCGCAGCCCCCCTTTCCCCACTTTATACAAACTTCGAGCTAGAGTCACCAAATTTGGTATGAAGATAGCAATTGACATCCCACATAGATCTGCACCAAAAATTTGAATGCCACGCCCAACCATACCGCCCCCAGCCCCCCTTTCCCCACTTTTACAAACTTTGAGCTAGAGTCACCAAATTTGGTATGAAGATAGCAATTGACATCCCACATGGATGGGCATCAAAATTTTTAATACTGGTATCGAGTATACCGCAGTCGGTTGCGTCCGACTGCAACGTTTCCACTTGTTTATTAATGTGATCTCTTAAAATGTCGTTCATAAGCCTTTGGAATATTGCGGGTGCATTTTTTTTAACCCAAAAGGCATTCTTATGAATTCGTATAGCCCATGTGGCGTTACGAATGCCGTTTTCTTCCATCTTCCTCCCTTATTAATATTTGGTGATAGCCCTTGCACTATGGGCAAAAAGTCCGAAATTTTTGCATAAAGTCCAGTTTTAAAGCTAGAGCATTCAAATTTTGCACAAAAATGTGAAATAATAATATAGAATTATGTATTTTTTTATTTTTCAATCAAACCACACCTTCAACACCTCCTCCCCACCCCCAAGAAAAAATATAAAAATTTCTATGTATTAGCTAAAAATGTTATTAACAGATATGTTTATTGTTCTTCATCGTCTAACTCAAACTGTAGATTACCATCAGAATCGTCCGCGGAGTCCGAATCTTCATTTCCCGTAGCTGACGTAATTTTTTCATTATTCTGGGGAGGTGGGCATTTTAAAAGATTTATTACTTCTGCCGGCAAGGGTTTTTTCTTTATTTTATGTTGCCTTTCATTCAAATATATGCTGGATATAGTAAGTGGATCAGAAGTATCCATAGCTCTATTAAAAACATCAGCCATATTGCTTAAACGGCTATTTTTTCGGGCGTGTCTATCGTTCTTATAGTACTTGTTTCTTGCTTCTGAAGCATTTTCACCTAAACATCCAACCGGCTCCAAAGAGGAGTTTGTTATTTGCCAGCCGTGTATTAATATTTTATGTACCGTCGCACAGTGGCGCCCGTAGAACAAGTCAAGTGTCAAAAATCAAAAATTGCATGTGCCTCTAAAAAATATTGAATGAATCTACTTTATAGGAAATTTTCCAGCGATTTCAAATCTGCAATCCATAATGTAACCGGATTTTTTGTTTAGAAGATATAGCTTTTCAAAGTTGTCTGATTTTTTGTGTTACATAAAAATCACAATTTTAAGGTAATTTGGTCGGCTTTGAGATACAATATCTCAAAAACTAAGTTACGGATCGTCATTATTTTTGGTTCTATTGATAGATCTATTTATTAAGAAAAGAATAAAAAAAAATTATACTGTTTGCTTTGCGTTTGGCCAGGCAATTCAATATTTACCAACTATCCACTTTTTCACTATTTCTCAACTTTGATGGAAAATAAAAAAAAAATTATATCACATTATATCGGCTATTTTTTTAAATTAATTTCTTTGATTATTCCTCTATTAAATGCAAAAAGTTTCATGTGCCCGTTTTTGCCCCTTTTTTTAAATGTAAAAAAAGTGAAAAAAGTCATAGGAAAAAAATGTGTTGCATGCATTTTTGGGCAATTTATGACATATAACCGTGAAAACCCATTTTTGTTGTTGTTGTTACGTTCGTTATTGTGAAGATACTTGACTTTTGTTTTTCATTCTGTAATGAATACCTGAGATCATTTGTCAAATCCTGGTCCCTAAATTCAGGTGCAGTTACAGGATATACAAATAAATTACCAGGTACGCACCGAATACAGAAATTGCGTTGGCGTACAACTAGTCACACATCCCATTCAGGTAGGCACAAATCTTATTCGGACACGTGCCAAGTACCCAAATTGCATAAATTGACCTTATTGACCTGGACTTATACAAACAATAGGTAAATTTGTTAGGCATGAAAGCTAACTCTTTTCTTGAACCCTTAATCCAAACGGTATGTATCAGGTAATAGATTAGACTATATAATGAAAAAAAAACTATAATCCTGGATTAGTCTACGACTGAAAGTTGGCGAGACAAGTACTGTTTACACTTCAAACATGTCGTTGAGCAACCATTAATTATTTGACCTGTTTAGGAAGTCAACCACATTACATAGTTTCACGGAAGCTGCCTTCGAAGAACTTGATAGTTTATACGGCAATATACAGAGAAGCGAAGATATAAAAAATAAACTCTGCATGATGTATGCCAGTCTAAACTCACGACGGATAAAAACAAACAGAATGACTGAGAGATTCAACACCAAACACCAGGACTGGCTTAATAGTGATACCATCCTGGGTACATTAACAGAAGATGAACCCAGCACATCCACCGGACGAGCAAGAGGAAGGCATGGAAGAGTGTTCAAATTTAACAAGAAAGAGGAAACTCGCTGATTCAACAAATGATTTATCTACGGAACATTTATCGGAAGCGCTGTCTATTCGATATACAAAGGATGTTGAAAAAGTAAGGTCACACATTACAAAAGCAGTTGCTATTGCAAGCCCACCGCGACTTCAAAGAATCAAGAAAAGCATTCCCACGCCCCCAAACACAAACCTTACAAAGTATGGTCCCGAAGAAGCTTTGGCGTTGTTTATAGACTTAGAGCTTTCAAAAAAGAAATATGAGATACTACGGGCATCTTTGAGGCAACATGGAGCTGACATTTTACCGGGATACAAACATGTTTCGAAAGCAAAATTAGATTCACGACCACTGCATACGGAGTTTACTGAAGTCTCTGTAAAAACTAACATGCAGGATCTAATGGACCATACAACAAAACGGCTGTTGGAGAGTCTTGCTGAAAATGTGGTTGAAGCTCTTCCTGAGAATCTGACATTGATCAGTAAATGGGGCTGCGATGGATCATCTGGACAAAGCGTGTATAAGCAAAGAATATCATCCGATGACGCTACAATATCGGACGGAAACATGTTTATGGCATCCGTTGTTACTTTGCGGCTAAAGTCTGATGATTCTTTACACTGGAAAAATGAGCGGCCGTCATCTGTACATTATTGCCGACCAATAATGTTTCAGTATGCAAGGGAATCGCCGGAACTCATACGAAACACAGTAAAGGATATTGAAGACCAAATAAGCAAGATTAAGCCAGCAAAGCTCGAAATCGGAGAAGGAAAATATATTGAATGTAATTACGAGTTCCACCTGACCATGGTTGACGGAAAAGTGGTCAACGAACTGACAAGCACAAGGTCAATTTTGTCATGCCCAATTTGCAAAAAGACGCAAAAAAAACTTCGACGATGTAAATGATTCTACAAATGAAGAGAATTATGAATTTGGGATCTCACCATTGCACGCAAGAATAAGATGTTTGGAGTTCTTGTTAAAATTAGCGTATACGCTTCCACAAGAGGTTGAAAACTTTGACGAAAACACATCAAACAAAGATAAGGAAAATATCAGAAAGAAGCGAATACAGGATGCGTTTTTCAAACAAGTTGGACTTAAAGTAGACTGCCCCAAGTACGGATACGGAAACTCAAACGATGGAAACACTTCAAGGAGATTTTTTGAGAATGATGAAGCTGTAACTCAAATCACAGGGATAAACAACCAAATCGTTAAGAGATTGGGAACGATCTTAAATGTTTTGAACTGCAAGGAAAAAGTTGATTCTGCCAAATATGGAGAATATGCTTCAAAAACTGCATCACTTTTAGCAGAATTATATCCGCAGAAAAAGTTGACCCCGACAGTCCATAAAATATTGGCGCATGGCAAGGATATAATTGAGTATCAGTCTTTGCCAATTGGAGAGCTCTCTGAAGAAGCACAAGAGTCCCTTAATAAGTTTTATAAAAAATACAGATTGCTAAACACTTTCAAAGCTTCAAGGGTGAGACAAAATGAGGACCTCTTCAACATGTTAGCAGCATCTTCTGATCCACTAATTTCATCACTGAGGCATGTTAAGTCACGAAAAGAATTAGAAAATACTTATAGTTCAGAGATGATTTCTCTTTTAGATATACCATCTTTTACGGATTGTGATGAATATTTTACAAAAAATTAATAAAAAAAAAAAAAAAATTATTTTAAATTATTTTAATATTAATTTAAGATTATAAAAACCATTAAAACGAAACAATAAAAATCAAAAAATTTAAAAAATATTTTTTTCCTTTCCGTAAAGTTGATTTTTCCACAAATTTCAACTTTGCATACCCATAAATAGGCACAGAAAATCGTAGAATTCATTTCAAACGCTCATTTTATAGGTTGATTAATTATCTATCATATGCTTATTAAATTGTTCGATTATCTCATTTGGTTCAAAAGATATGATTTTTGACATGAAAAAACTCAAATGGCCCCACTGTGCGTCGGTGACAATGGATACTAAGGATAAGTATTAACACATAATAAAAATGTTTCCTAACAAAATGCCTTGAACTTATAAACATCAACAGAGTGCTCGCAAGAAATAGTAATTAAAACTACATACAAATTGTATAAAGTGTAAAATAATCGCCTGCGAAAGCCACCTTGAATGAGTAACCTTAAACCTTGACAACATACGGTTGCATTTAGGCAAATATTTCTTAACGTGTGCTATGAAATTGCGCACAGTTTCCTCAATTTGATCAACGCGCGAGTTTCTGAATTCATTTTTGTTAATTTTTTCCAACACCCACTTCGTTACGGCAGAGTCATCACGTCCGTTGTTGTCCCAAACCTCCAGCAATGTTAAGCGGCGAAACTCATACCCGGCTGCAATATGCCATTTTTTTCGAAAAGGGGCAAAAAGGGGCAAAAGAAGTTAATATCACCGCAATCTAAATACTTAAACGAAAAACATACCATATTTCGTTGCTCGTAAGCGCGCGCTGGGAATAAGTTACACTCCACAGAACACAACTACATTTGCTAAATTTAAGCTGTAAAAATACTCCAACAACAGTTGAAGATTCACGGCAAAACATACAAAGCACATATAAACCAGCATACAAAATTGAATCTACATTCCTGTACGACTATTTTCCATTTTTACAAATTGTTTTCACTTTAAGGAACAAGCCGCAACAATAGCACAAAGTTTATAAAAAATTATGATTGTATTTCGATAAGTCGAGCAAATGATTGGTCATCAGACTTTGTTTGCGCGGCAATTTCAAACCGATAACTTAAAATTTTTTTCGAAACATTTTTATATTCTCTTGAGTATGCATTATTAGAAAAAACATTCAATTTTGAGTTTTTAAAACATAGAAAAATATACTTTATTCAAAAATTTCGGACGTTTTGCCCATAGTGCCTTGGCTAAATCTAGTGTCGTGAAATATTGTGCTCTTCCGAGTTTGTCAAGGATTGATTCAGTGTTAGGTATGGGGAATTTGTCGTCAATGGTTATTTCGTTCAATTTTCTATAGTCTACCACTATTCAAGACTTTTTCTTTCCCGAATTATCGAGTTTCTTTTGTAGAGTTTCTTTTGTAGAAACTCGATAATTCGGGAAAGAAAAAGTTTCGAATAGTGGTAGACTATAGAAAATTGAACGAAATAACCATTGACGACAAATTCCCCATACCTAACATTAAATCAATCCTTGACAAACTATTAGTGGACTCGAATATCTTGAGTTAATTTTTCTAATTATACCCTGTTCTTCCATCTCTTTTATTTGTCTTCTAACCTCCTCCTCATGTTGAGGTGGGTATCTATATAATTTTGAATTAAGTTGTTCCTCTGCCGTCGTTCGTATTTCATGTTCTATTTCTGTTGTGCTAGTTAGTTGTTCTCCTTCTTTGAAAAATAATTTACTGTATCGTTCGACTATTTTTTTAACTTCTCTTAATTCTTCTACGTTTAAGTGTCCTAGTTGCAAGCTGTCGAATTTTCCTTCATTAGTTTCTAATGTACAAATTTCGTCAAATTAATATGAGTTATTTATTATATTGTTTTCTCTATGATTCAATGTTAAAATTTTTTTCTATGTTTATAAATGCGTTTAAAAAATTCAATAGATCTATTCCAATAATGAAATTATATTTTCTTCATTTAAATGGAGCTAATTTCCAGCGTACTCTTTGCATTACTTGGTAAATTGAATTCTGTAGGTGCTGTTGTATGAATTTCGTATTCTATTGTGTCTTCGCCGTTTATTGTACTGTATTATATAGGTCTGTTCAGTCTCATTTTCTTATACCCGTCAATTTGGTTGTTCACCAAGCTCAGGGTGGCACGTGTATCTATTAGTGCTATATGTTTGTGTCCGTCAATGCTTAATGTCATTAGTGGTAGGCATTCCGAGGATGCTTCGTAAAAAAAAAAAAACGGAATTGTTCACCTCAGCCTGTTCATAGTAGTCTTCGGTTTGATCGTTTGATCTATCGTCGTTTTGGTGATGGTGATCATTATCGTTAGTTTCGTTACGGTATTGTTGGTTATTCTTGCTTTGCTCTGATTCTATATTGTCTACTTCCATAGACTCTGGGTTCCCTGACCTATTTTGTCTGGTTTGTTGTGAACCTGTTTGCTGATAATTTTGGCATTGTCGGCTTTGCCCTGAATTGTTAGTTCTCATATTTTGTTGATTGTTATTTTGTCGGTATTGCCCCGAGTTGTTGTTTCTATAATTCTGTTGTTGATTTCTATAATATTGATTCCCATTCTGAGTTGTGTTTAGTTGCTGGTTTGGTTGTTGTTCATATTGTTGATAGTTATTTTTATAGTTTTGTTGTTGATTATATAGGTTTTTATTATTGTGATAATTTCTGTTATTTTGTTGGGGATTGTTCGGGTTATTATTACCTTGGTGTTTGTTACTTGGCCCTGCCTCCAGGGATGCCAACTCAAAATTTGAAAATTACGTAGGCCAAAATCTACGTGTTTTTCCGTAGCACAATTTTGCTGAAATACGTAGATATACGTACTTTTTTTTAAATTTAAAAACAATAAAAAAATGAATAAAACAATAAATTTTTAAATTAACTGTCTTTGTACTTCATTGTTATTAATTTCTGTTGACGTTTTTAAAAGAAAATTACATTGTTCAAATTGTTTAGACACATTAATGAACAAGTTTTACAAAAATGTATACATGTTTTTATTCAAGTATTTTAGGTGGTTGTCAGAAGGCTATAAGTTTTCCTTTAACCCACTTTTTGTGTGAAGTAAACCTTTTAAAGTGTCCGTTTCTAACTTATTTCTATTATTAGATTTCATTAAATTTATTTCAGAAAATAGTCGCTCAACTTTAGATGCACAATTCCCATACCGCCCCAGCCCCCTCCCCACGTTCACAAACTCGAGCTAGAGTGACTAAATTTGGTATGAAGATAGCAATTAACATTCCAAAAGATCTGCATCAAAATTCGTATGCCACGCCCAGCCATACTGCCCCCAGCCCCCCTTTCCCACTTTTTACAAACTTCGAGCAAGAGTCACCAAATTTGGTATGAAGATAGCATTGACATTTCGCAACGATCTGCAGTAAACATTTAGATGCCACACCCACCATACCGCCCCCAGCCCCCCTTTCCACAGCTCTTACAAACTTTGAGCTAGAGTCACCAAATGTGGAAGGAAGATAGTTGGTGGCATCCCCATCTGCATCGGATAATCTTTAAGGCAGCGTACACCCCTGCCCCATCCGTACCCCTTTGCAATCAGGCCTCTTTTTAAGCGGTTTAATACTGGTATCGAGTATGCTGCAGTCGGTTGCGTCCGACTGCAACGTTTCCTCTTGTTTCCAGGTGCAAAGACTTTGAGATTTTCGTCTAATACAAGCTGGTTAACGTCATGCTACTGGAAGTAACTTGAAATTACCACCGCTGCGAATATCTCATCGATACGTGGTAATGGGTAGTTAAAGTCAACTACCACTTATTAATCATTACTTTATAATCGCGCATATACGTAAATTTCCATCGGCCTTCAAAATCGGTACCAAAGGTGTACCCCAATCAGAATGGTCTACTGGCTCCAGACATCTCTACGAATTTGGTCCCTCAGTTCTTCTTTGACTTTTACTTTACAAACCGATCTAGTAAAATGCTTCCAAGTTTGTACCAAACTTGCAGGTGATTGCTAACTTTTTGACTTTAGCATACCACTGTGTTACACTTTCTGTGTCTTGCATTTCGGCAGTATAAAACTTTTTTCTTTCATAAAACACAATTGTTGGAGGTGTGTTATTATTCTGTAACAGTGAACATAGTTCTTTGTAGGTTTTGGAAACTGGGGACACTGGGCTACACAGGTTATGTAAAGGACTGTACGCATCAGAACCAACCAGAACGATTTTAATAAAATCGCTTTTTATACTCGATACCGAAGGTAAAGAGTATATTGGTTTTGTGCAATGTCCGTCATGGTGTCTGTCCGTCTGTCCGTCCGTATGTGTGCAAGTTTTTTCCACACCCCTCAAGCTAGAGACTTGAAACTTTCCAATTCTCTTTATCTATGGGATAGTAAATTAAAGTGTCAAGATGGGGGTTCTACGATAACTGGGGGGCTGGCAAATCGATAAATTCTATAACTCAAAACCGATAAATCCACATATTTCGCACATCCTTACAGCTAGAACTACCAAATTTGGTGGGCAGATAGCTACTAGCAACCCCCAAAAAACTGCATCAAAAATTTTGGAGCCACGCCCCCCTATTCCGCCCCCAGCCCCACGGCATTTTAAAGTCAAAAACGCCTATATCTCCCACAGTTTTTGAGCTATAGCCACCAAATTTGGTGCCAAGATAGGTAATGAGGACCCCCCAAAAACTGCATCAAAAGTTTGGATGCCACGCCCACCAATACTGCCCTAGCCACCCCCATCCGCTCCAACGCTTCGTCAAAAACGGGAATGCGTGTATCTTCCAGAGTTGTGGAGCTAGAGCCTCCAAATTTGGTGGGAAGATAGCTGGTAACGACCCCCAAAAACTGCATCAAAGTTTTGGAGCCACGCCCACCCATTTCGCCCCCCTTTCCCCACTTTTTACAATTTTCGAGCTAGATTCACCAAATTTGGTATGAAGGTAGCATTTGACAGTCCACAAGGATCTGCAGCAAAAATTTGGATGCCACGCCCAACCATACCGCCCCCAGCTCCCCTTTCCCCACTTTATACAAACTTCGAGCTAGAGTCACCAAATTTGGTATGAAGAGAGCAATTGACATCCCACATGGATCGGCAGCAAAAATTTGAATGCCACGCCCACCCATACCGCCCCCAGCCCCATAGCCCCCTTTCACCACCTATTGCATGCTTCGAGCTAGAGTCACCAAATTTGGTATGAAAATAGCAATTGACATTTCACAAAGATCTGCATCAAAAATTTGGATGCCACGCCCAACCATACCGCCCCCAGCCCCCCTTTCCCCACTTTATACAAACTTTGAGCTAGAGTCACCAAATTTGGTATGAAGGTAGCATTTCACATTCCACAAGGATCTGCAGCAAAAATTTGGATGCCACGCCCAACCATACCGCCCCCAGCCACCCTTTCCCCACTTTATACAAACTTCGAGCTAGAGTCACCAAATTTGGTATGAAGATAGCAATTGACATCCCACATAGATCTGCAACAAAAATTTGAATGCCTTGCCCAACCATACCGCCCCCAGCCCCCCTTTCCCCACTTTTACAAACTTTGAGCTAGAGTCACCAAATTTGTTATGAAGATAGCAATTGACATTCCACAAAGATTTGCATCAAAAATTTGGATGCAATTCCACCCATACCGCCCCCAGCCCTCCATTACCCACTTTATACAAATTTCGAGCTAGAGTCACCAAATTTGGTATGAAGATAGCAATTGACATCTCACATGGATGGGCATCAAAATTTTTAATACTGGTATCGAGTATACCGCAGTCGGTTGCGTCCGACTGCAACGTTTCCACTTGTTTTATTAATAAAGCCGCAAAGTTGCCTCCGAAATACATATTTTTTAAGGGCAAGTTAGCGAAATCAATCTTTAGTAATTCTTCTATGGGCAATAATAAAAACTCAGCACAAATTTTAGAAACTCCAAATACAGTTCTGTCGTCGAATCTAAACACATTTGGAGAATCGGCTCTGCAGATTTTAACTGGTCATTCAAAGCAGCTCCTTGAAAGTAAAGTTTCAACGCAGGAAGTTGTTCTAACAGCCTTTCAACTACTTGGAGCAGAGATAGCCACCTTGTTTGCCCGATATGTAAAAGTTTGTGTGGTTTCACATTAACGAAAGACTGAAACTCCCTATAGTCTCCGATACGTTTTGGGCTTTTTGATATAAAGTTATAGACATCTCTTGCAAATCCCTCCACTTTTTTTTTGGCAATTTTTTGCAAGCATTAGACGCGCAGAGGTGAAATGATTGACATAGTGGTACACATTTTATAAAAAACAAATTCGGAATATCTTTCTTCACCAGTTGCGAAAGAGAATGGTTTTGGCCAAACATTGCATTGCATCCATCCGCAGCAAATCCTATCAGGTTCTGCTCATATGGAATGTCCCTTTCTTCAAAAAACTTCTTGCATTCATTATGCAATGCCGTGGCAGAGCTGTCAGTGACTGCAATAAGCCCTAAAAAGGTATCTTGTACCTTGAATGCCACTGCAGTTCTTGCAATAAGTGCGAAATGTTTCGTTGTAGATCTGTCTGTACTTTCATCGACAATAAGCGAGAACTTATTTGATTTCAACCGTTCTATTAACTGGTCCTCTGCCACTTGTCCAGTTACCGAAGCTATAATAGCTTGAGCCTTTGTCCGTCCGAATTTGATTGATGGTACGACTTTTGAATCGCACGCAACAGATTGCAAGACACTGTTCAAATCTTCCGCCAAAGCAAATGGAAGATTGTTTTTCGCCAAAAACACTGTTCTTAGTTTAGTACATTTTTCACAAAACAATTTGTTAATGGAAATCGAATTACGAACGTATAAAAAGATAGCACAAAAAGCCCATGGACACACGACACAAACTCGACAATTAAAAAACGCGATACCATACATACTTCTCAAATTTTTTTTTGTGCTTAACAGAACCTTCATGTTTTTCTAAGTCCCTCTTGCCTGAAGAGCATTTGAGGTCCGCTTTGCAAGATTTGCAATGAAAATAACCATTACCATTACTGCTTTTCGTCAGCCAGGAGGAATACTTTTTTCCCAAGCTGCTGAGTACTTAAAATCGTTGTGTAATTTCCTTTTTTTGGTTGGAGTTGCGTTTGCTACATCTTCTGCGCTGGCACTTGTTAAATTTTCGATGTCCATTTTTTTTTTTTTTTTTTTTTTTTTTTTAAATTAAATGTATTGGACCAAAAACACAGTTAGTTTTTATTACAACACAGTGATCTTCATTAGTAAATTCGGCAAGCCTGGTTGACTTCAGGCGTAGTTGTGGGTCTTGTGGATGAGGTTGACTTCCTTTGGATCGTCACCAGGCTATTGTATTAGGTTTCCAAATGACCTGCGCTTAAGTCTTCTAACGACTCTTCTCCCCGCAAGCTCTCTAGCCAGCCGGCTTCGGTGCCGCTGCAAACGTGCGTTGTATCTGATGGAATAAGCTCCAACTTGGCTGTCTATGGTAGTCAATCTGAGGTCATTGTGCAAGGTTGAATTTCGTACGTACCAGGCAGCACCAGTTATTCGACGCAAAGCCAAATTCTGGAGTGTCTGGATACGTCGTCGACTTGTCCGACACGCAATGCCCCAAATCTGTATACCATATCTCCAAGTCGGAGCAACCAAAGTGTTGTACACTGCCCGTTTGCAGCGCAGCGGCAAGGCGCTATTGGCGTTTATCATCCAATTAACTTTTGACAGCTTGCACCGACATTGCTTAAGTAGCCCATCAAAGTGAGAGCGAAAACAGAGCCTTTTGTCCAATGTGATCCCCAGGTATCGAGCATGATTTTCAGGCTGCAAGGGACTCCCATCAAGCCAGACTGCCGGTGCTTCTCCACGTCTCAGTGTAAAGTTGACAGCTTGGCTCTTCGAGGCGTTGAGCTTGATGTTCCACCTGCGAGCCCAGCTCTCAAGGATGTGGATATACTCCTGGGCTCCGTCAGCAGCCTCGTACTCGCAAGAGGCAGAGTGGAATACTGCCACGTCGTCAGCAAATGTGGCAATGAGAAAATTACCTGGTGAGGCGAGGTCTTCAAGATCATCAGGAGTGGGTATGTCCGCCGTGTACAGGTTGTATAGAACCTTGCCCAGTACGCTGCCTTGCGGAACGCCCGCCTTTATTTCCCGCGTGGTAGAGATCGCAGCCCTCACCTTGACTTCAAACCTGCGTTCCGTTAGGTATGAACGCATTAGCATGAAATAGGGAGCTGGGAGGCGCGTTTTTATTTTTTGAAGCAGACCTCTAATCCAGACGCGGTCGAACGCCTGCTGGACATCCACAAAGATACCATAGCAATAGCTCTTGTCATCGAATGCCTTGAGTATGTGGTTAACCACTCTGTGAACCTGTTCAATTGCACCATGCCCTCTCCTGAACCCAAATTGGTGGTCAGGAAGAATGTTCATATTATCCATAAGCCTAACAAGCCGTGCAGCAATAAGCCTCTCCCAAACCTTAGACAGAGATGGCAAGAGGCTGATCGGTCGATATGACTCAGGGTCATCCTCCGGCTTACCCGACTTATGAATCATGTGGATCCTTGCTAACTTCCACTGGGCAGGAAAGTGCTGGGTTCTTAGTATAGCGTTGAAAATCAACGTTATAAACAGAAGCGCTCGAATTGGCAGGGCCCTCAGGGTGGTGTGGCAAATACCGTCATGGCCAGGAGCCTTAGAACTAGGAAGGATATTAATAGCTTCCTTGACCTCCTCCACTCTGATGGGGTTGATGGGCAAAGACATCTGCAGCGGAGTCTCCAGTGCTTGGGCGGTCTCATTAAGGCTATTCTGATCAGCTAGGTCAAGCGGCGTAAAGCGTTCTTCAAGGTGACTTGCAAACGTCTCAGCTTGCTCGTCGTCAGTTTGGCAGTGCCCGTTTCCAGGACAGCGAAGCGGTACAGTTCTCCAAGGTTGGCGCTTTAGGCTACGTGTGGCACGCCACAGAGAGTAACCAGCATCACATGTGTAATCCATACTCTCTAACCTTCTAGTAACCTTCTAGTAAAAGTTTCACTTTTAAGCCTGCGTAGTGCCTTCTTAAGCTCCCTCTAAGATCTTCGCCATACTGCCTTGTCCTGAGGGCTATGCGTTGTCTGGTATCTGTGTCTGTTTTGCCTCTTGATTCTGAGCAAGTTCGCTATATCCGCTGGGAGTCTGTTTCCAGAATTATCCTGGCGTCTTACCATAGAGGGCGGGGTGGTTTCAGCTGCAGCCGACCGGATCTTGGCGATTAGCAAATCAATGGAATTTTCAACATCCAATCCAGTGTTGATGGTAGTGTTAAGCTCGATACTTTCGCCAATCCGTCTGTGAAACTCCTCAATGTTGGTACGTGCGTTGATGAGCCTTGGTGGTCCACTGACCATTCTTGCGCTGCTATCCAAAGTAACTATCAGGGCAAGGTGGTCACTAGGGAGGTCCCAATCATCAGATATGGAAAGAATCTGGTCTGGAATCCCCTGGTATATGGCAAAGTCAATGCAGGAAGGAGTACCTCTTGCTCCATAAGGGTACCGGTGATCCCGTTGCAAGGATTTTTGCTTGTCTACGAGACAGGCTCCCAGCAAGCTGTATGCCTCGTGCATTGCTGCTTCGTCCACCCCACAGCCAATGATGAGCGTTCCAATCTCCACCCACCAAGTACTTGTTACCAGCCGAGTTAAGGATATTATTAAAATCATTAATCAATATCCTCTCATTTGGCCTGCAATAGATAGCTCCAAAAACCACATCTCCAGCATCTGTCGAAACTCTGACCGTTGAATACTGGTAAGCCCGATTAACTAAAGTCAACTGAGGGAAATGTATCAGATTGCTCCGAACGAGTACAGCGCAGCCCCCTGCAGCTATACGATTATCAAGCCAATGTACTGGGTACACCTCGAAGCCAAATATTCTTGGAAATGATAAGCCATTCGTCCTGGTTTCTGACAGGAGGATGACCTTGATGTCATGTTTTTGTATGCCGTTGGCATTCCAGATAAGAACCTTTAGTGGTGAATTCATTTTGACAGCAACGCGGTCATAAGCGTGAGGATTTGCTGTTGCATCCCCAAAACTTGCTGCTGCATATCTGCCATTCTCTCAATATCTCGAGTCATATCCTTGATGGCAGAAGAGATCTCATCTCCGTTGACTGGCATCTGTTGCTCAACTTTTTGTCGGGTTTGACTCTGTTCTTGCTGCTGCTTCAGGCCACGTCTAGTCACAGCAGCATATGATTGCCCTCCAACTTGTTCCTTAATGAATGAACTTGGAACGTTTACTGGCTCGGGTTCATGTGTTCTGATTCTCCGGATCTGGTTTGGCAATTTTGGGGTTAGGTTGGCGTTTTTAATGGCCTTAGGAGCTCCCGCTCGCCTTATGTACTCGATGAAAACCGTGCACCCCTTATAATTTGCCGGGTGGCTGCAAGAGCAGTGTACGCATGTAGCTGGCACGTCAGGTGACCTGGTGCATTCAGTAGACCGATGGTTATCGCCGCATTTTACGCACCTAGGCTGCTTTGTGCAGTATTTGGCTGTGTGTCCATACTCCTGACATCTGTGGCATTGCACAACTTCATGACTTCTACGAGCAGTCTCAATTTTAAACACCTGTTTGCACATTTTCCTAATAGCAAGAACCCCCTTGTTATTAGGTGCTGGTTCTATATTAAGAAAGTGTAGGTTCATAGGCTCATTAGAGTCCTTCTTTTTTGGGTTATGTTAGTGGAGAACTGTGTGACCTTTGCTCTTAAGCTCATCAATAATCTCTCGATTAAGCGTAGAGTGATGCAGTCCCTTAATGACAATGCGATAAGGCTTCTCCTCATGGAGTTGCTATGAGTGGAATTCAATTTTGTGCTCGTTAAGCTTGTTCACTATAGCTCTATAGGTGGACACATCGCTGGCAAGGAGTCGCATGGTTTTACCCATATTGGATTTAATAACCAATCTATTTTCATCCACAACATTCATCAGAAGTTGCCACACGTCATAGATATTATCAATGTTATTGACTACAATAGGGGGTGGCTTCTTACCAACAGCGGTGGCTATAGGCTGCGCAGATGTTGATGCTCTAAAATCCAAGGGGTCCGCCTGATTTGGTGACTCATCTTCTGAAGATTCATATATCTCAGTAGCGTCTTCGACGTCCATACCGTCGTCATCTTTTTGGGCCAAAAGGGAAAATTTATTGGTCGTGTTTATTTCTACGTCAGCAATGTTATGTTTGCGGCTTGATGCTGCGGCAGAGGCTGTGTAGGGTCCTTTCCGTTTACTGATCTTCTTCGCTTGCGAGACATGCATGCGGGACGCTGCAGCAGCTGTCGGGTCATCATCATCATCGTGTTCGTGGGAGCTTTTAATGTTCGTAGCGATTGAGCTACTTATCCCTGTCTTAAGCCCAGAGTACTTATTGGTAACTGTCGTCAATTTGCTGACTAACTCAGCCCTCGATGACACATCGGCTGTTGACGTCAGTTGCTTGGCAGATGGGTGTGCAGTAGATGCAGGCACATTGCACTCTGCGTTGGATATCTTGCTGTTGGATCCTATCTTCATTGTGATATCATTTAACAACTGAGCCCTAAGGTCCTTATGAGATATGCCAGCTACCGACATCATCGCTTTTTTAGACTGACTAGATTCTGAGCGCGTAAGAGTTTTATCATCCATACTTGATAGCTTCAGACACTGCACAGTCGATAAATACGGCTGGGTGCCCGATGTGCCCGTTGGGCTGGATATACTGTTTAAACACTTTTTCCTAATGTTCGTGGTTGTATAGCTTTTGCCGACACTGCACGCAACAGCGTCCAAAGTCTGTGAATTGTGCACAGCAACGAGTAATGTTCAGTTTTGACGAATTTATTTATTTTATTTCTGATGTTGCCTGTATTTGTTTCTAAAATTATTTTTTGAGAAAATATTTGATGTTGCCTGCCAGACGAACTGAACAGAATCGATGTCCATTTTTATTTACTTTTACCTTTATTCTTTTTTTCTCCACTTTCAATCACAAATAATCACAAATTACAAAGTAAGCACTGCCAATCTATTTGCAATTTAGCGCTGCTTACCCATTGAAAACGGCATTTAGTTCGCCAACCTACTGAAAACGGAATTTAGTGCTGCTAACCCAATAAACATTATCATTTTATTTATATAATTCATATTATATTGATATTAACCATAAATGTTAGTTTTAGGGTGTTTTGCAATTTTTTTAAAAAGTACGTAGTTTTAGTCTCTTTGCACATAGACACGTAGATCTCCTTTAAAGTACGGAGCAGTTGTACTGCTATCTAAATTATTAAGTTCTGTACT